>JASDQU010352721.1:8927-20008 GCA_032191745.1 Picea mariana
GCGAGCAGTTTTCGATGGCTGAGATTACAGCGCCCTGGTCAATGACGCTTGGACACCTTCGTCTCTCCCAGTCGCTCTGTGTTTAGCCAGCATGGGCCCTCCTCCTGCCTTGTCATTTTCCTGACCCACCTTTCTCCTGTAGCCGCGTGTCACCCATCTGCCTCCCCTCTTAGGTCCACGTGGTCCACCTCTTTTCTCACTATCCACTTGTCGTTTTCCATGTGTCCCACTCCTTTCCACATCATCCCCTCACTAAAAAGCGAGTGTATTATCCTTCGTCTTCCCCCCTTCCGTCTAATATCTTCCGTAATGAACCATTTTCCATCACCCCTATCATGCGCCCTGTCATTCGCTTAAAAGCCTCCATGCTTATCCCTCAAGCCATTCAGTTATTCCAGGTGGCAGCGCGAGAAGTCTTCCACATCCCAAGGTGCTGAGTTGGCCAGATCGTCCTCGATCCCAAGAAAGCAGTTATTGAAGTGGTTGGTGGTGGTTAGACATCGTCTCCGCCATAATGGGGACATCCTACAATGAATTAAAGGCACGTCGATTCGTCGATGAAACTGTCAGAAGATCGATCGCGTCTACCATAAGTTGCACGACCATTCAAAGATTGCGGCTACAGAGTGTCAGAAGCCATGCAGACGCAAAGCCTTCAATGCAGTATCTTGGTCCTGCCGCTGTTGTTATTTTGAGTATATGTAGGCATTTTTGCCATTTTTGTATCTATCGATGGTAGAGCTAAGCTCCCGAATGTAGAGTTTCAGTAAACATTCTAGCACTCTGGTTTATGTATCAGTGTTTGAGACTTCTTGGTTTATAACAGACAGTTTTCCTTTTCCATCCATGTTTCTTCTCTTGCTGGAGAGTTCATGATCGAATGCTTCACATGAATCAATGCAGTTATGTTATGGTAAATGATTTATTGTTGCATTGTTGCTTTCTCTGGTTTCCTGTATTTGGAAGTGAGAAGATCTTGTTTTCAGATGCCTGCTCTCACAGTCTGTTAGAAGCTTGATGCCTATAGCAGACCTTTGCACCTTTCTCATGAAGTCTTCCCCCTACTCACCCTTTATTGCAACTCACTGTCTGAAGTTTATCAAGACCTCACTCGTTTATGCATGCCTGGCCTAGTTTCTATGTTGAGACGACTGTTCCGAGTTTGCTTCCATTTGATCACCCCTTTCAAACAAATCGTGACATGAAACTGATGGCCGTCGAGCTCTACTCCTGCAAGCAATCTAGGAGTGACTTCCGACTCCAACATCCCCTTAGTTGGGAGAGTTATTAAGCCCCTTAATTGGGAGAGTTTGTAAGCCCCTTTATTAAGAGAATTGAACCTCTGATGGAAGAGGATTTTATCCCTTTGTAAATTAGAGAATGTATCCCTTTGTGGGAGAATCTTAAGCTCTCTTTGAAGGAGCACCAATAAAGCAGGTTTGTGGAATGAATCCGACTTGGAGATGTAACCTAGGAAAGGTGAACTTCGTTATCAATTGGTTGAGTATTGTATATGTTTTCAATGTGAATTTTTAATTTATTAAGCCAATTTTCTTTATGCAATTATGCATAACTAAGAAACCGTTTAAATTAATTTTAATTAGTATTTTTTAACCACTAATTTTGGATCAAGTTGTTATCATAGAATCAATATCAGAGGCTATTTTTGTGGTTTGTAAGGAAAGCCATGGATAAAGCTACGAAGATAGAAAAATTTAGGATCTTGAAGAGATGGATCAACAAATTCAGGAGGACAACTCTAAATTGAGAAGAAGACTATAATAATATGAAGATGAGAAGTAGGAGCTGTAAGACAGGCTATTATCTCATGGTGAATTCCTCATGGGAATAATTTAATAATTGAAACTTGAGTTGCAAGCCAAGGATGATATTGTGGCAATGTTCTAGAATGGTGAATAAGTGGAGAAAGAAGAGTCTACCATGCAAAGGAGACCATCTTCTACCATATATAGTCAAACCATGACATATATGCATTGTAAGTAATTCACCATGTTCTTCCCATCAAGATGTAGATACTTATTTCATTGAATTGGAGAAACATACTCGTGGTATGGCTTAAGCTACTAACGAAGATGGGATTTGATAGAAAAGGCCCTGGCATCAATGGCCCAAGAATGACTAATCTCATATAGGTTGAGGAAATACCTCATTATGTAGGTTTGGTATATGGAAATGAAGAATTTGAACATTTCTCCAAGACAATTGAATCAATAGAAGCTTCAAGAGAAGAGACCATGACATTATAGAAGATTCCCATGCAAGGAAATAGGAAACCACTTCATGATAGTGACAGTAAATGCAAGTCAGAATCGATAAAGTTACATCTTTTCAGTCATGGGAAAAGAATCAAGACAAGTTTCAAAACATCTCCAAAGAGATATGAAAATCCCAAAGGAGAAGGTAAAATATATTCCTCTCATCAAACTTGCACGAAGAAAAGGCCTAAAAGGTATTGCAAGTACTCCGATGTTTTCTTCGATTATGAGAAGAATGGACAAGTAACAAAAAATTGATGGTATGCATATCCATGTGATTTTTCTTGATTAGATAACCATGTGTGTCCATGTGTTGGAAGAGAAATTACTTAATGAAGAAGGTCATTTCCTTTAGGAAGAAGGCAATATGAAAAGACCACTCTCCAAATACAAATGTGGAAAATGAAAAGAAGGGATTGTTGTCCAAGAGAATGGGATAGAACTATTCCACTCATTGTCAGAGGAGGGCTGATAAGTGTTGGAAGCTTCATCCAAAGCATGGCAAGGGAGTTGTTCAAACACCCACCAAGAATTAGAGGTAGCGGATGAAAGGGTTGGAGTTGGTCAAGTATCGACAATCCAAGAGGAAGTCGTTGAAGAAGATCATTTATTGACATAATATTTGTTAAGAAGGAGAATCCATTAGAATGGATCAATAAGAAGTGGAAAACATGTTTGAAAACGTGAGTGCGATTACCAAAATATTGGTCTCTTCTCTGGCATGTTTGTGTTCGGCACTGGTCAAGTTTGGTTGTGGTAAAAAAACATATCTTTCATTGAGATGTCTTTTGTTGGATATACTCGCATATTTTTAGGTCATCACCATCCTCCATTTGATCAGACAAGTCTGATGAATTTTCTCAAAAGTTGGATAGATATGCATGGAAAGAAGTGTATTCGATTGATTAATGGAATCGACAGACCGTTCATGAAAATCATTTTTTTTCTTAATTTGGATAGAGGTCGTCACTTGTGACTCGAATTGTTGTATGAGAAGGTTGAGATGTGTCATGGCCATGTGAATAAACAATTGTGACTTTGATAAATCCCCGTCACAATCCCAAGGAATTCAACAATTATCCCTTGGTTCAAACTGACCCAGTGAAGCGAGCACCTATCAGAGGATAATTGCATTTCCAATTTTCTTTAGATCATTATTTCTTGAAGGAGAAATCACTCCCATGATTTCAATTTGGAATTAAGAATAATTCATGGTGCGTCCTTTCTTATTGGTGTTTGTGGGTCCAGATCACTTTCTCAATTGAGATCCGTACGATGGACTTGTTAAGATCTTGGTGACCTTGTGTATTGGATAAAATAGACTAGTCAGTTCCTCTCATGGCACAAATTCCCAAACTCATATCATTGGCAACCCTCCTATCCATGGCTTCATTGGCTCGACCTTTGATCATTTTGCACAAATCCTTCCGTCTTTCTATTAGACATCGATCATTTTTATAGAAGAAAAATGGTTGCAGAAGCCCTTAGATGGGATGAAACACCAACACTTTTGCCTGCAAATATCCCCATAATCGAGGAACATGTCACAAGCCTCTATGCTGAACCGATGGTCTCTGGCTACATGAAAGGCACCATGGATTATCTCGACATCACGGGAGAGACTGAATTTATGACAAAAAAAAGAGGGTCCTATCCTCTAGACCACATCTTGATTATAAAGGCATGCGATAATGATCAGAACTGTATTTTTTCCATGCTCATTGGGATATTGTGATCCACCATATGAAGTTTCGATTCGAGAGGGATTACACTATTTCCCAGGGGTGGTGGGATAGTCATGCTGGAGATGCTTAATGATGGTGAGGTTGAGTATGAAAATGGAACACAAAATGATCAAGTTGTCATGAAATAAAAATCCAAGAGGAAAATGTTGGTAATTAATGTAGGATTATGTAGTCTTGTTAATTATCTGACATGATGCAATATATTTGCAGTTTTCTTTTGTCATTTAGTGTTTAGATAATATTGTATGACTAAATAATGCATGCAAAATGCATGATTTTTTTCCCAAAATAAATTGTAGTAAGCTTAAATCTAGAACAACAGTTAATTGTTCGTTCCATGATGCTGTGAACTACCTCAATAATAATTTCTTATTTCTTTATTGATTGTAAGTTTGATTCTATGATATTGTGATTTAATCATTTGCTATAGTGTTATGTTGTTCTAATTAAATGATTATCTAGTCTAGAGATATGCCTGCATAGATCCTTCATTTGGTATCAAAGCTGGTTATTTTTTTAGGATAATCATGTCAAACTCTAATTCCTTTCCTATTCCATAATTTAATGGAAGTGATTATGATTATTGGTGCCTCAAGATGACGACCTTTTTGATAGTGAAAGATCTATGGGAGATTGTAGAAATCGGTTATGCAGAGCTAGAAGATTGGAACACTCTTATTGCAAATGATTCTAAGTATTTAAGAAGGAATCTAGAAAGAAGAATGCTCAATCTTTATTTCATATTCAAATTTCTCTTGATAAAATCTTATTTCAAAGAATTGCAAGTGCAAAGATAAGAGAGTTTGCCTGGAAGACTCTATAAGAAGATTACCAAGGAAGTGATCAATTCAAAGTTTTCAAGCTACAGACATTGAAAAGAGAATTTGAGAATTTGAAGATGAAAAAAGATGGAAATGTAAGTGATTATTGTGTGAGTGTAAAATACGTAGTCAATAAGATGGATACTCTTGGAGAAATTGTGGACAAAGATTTTTTGATTAAAAAGGTGTTGAGGTTTCTAACACCAAGGTGGAACCATGTTTCCATAATCATTGAAGAAAGAAAGGATTTGTCTACCCTTCAGTTTGATCACCTAGTTGGATTTCTTATGTCTCATGAAGAAAGATTGACAGATTCATTTGGAGAAAGTGGCGAGAAAGTTTTTTCCTCAAAATTTCAAATTGCAAAGAATGAAAATTCCAACACTAGCAACAAAAGAAACCAAATCCAAGGTAGAGGTCAAAATCAGAATTATCAAAGAAGAAGCGGTGGTTCAATAGGTAAAGGTAGAGGAAAATTTGATAAAAGAAATATCCAATGTTATTATTCTAAAAGGTATGGTCACATTGAAAGGGATTGTAGATTAAAAGAAGGTAATAATAACAAAGGTGTTAATTATGCTCAAGAAGGTGATGAGACCTCTCCAAATAATTTATTGTTGTCTTATGACAAATACGAAAATGGTACTAAATATATAAATGGTATTTAGATTCAGGGTGTTCTAATCACATGTCAAGAAATAAGGAGCTCTTTTCTACAATGGATGAGAGTTTCAAATCCAAGATCAAGTTGGGAGATGACAAAGCATTGAAGGTTGCTACAAAAGGAGCTATGGAATTCCATACTAGAGAAGGTATGAAAAGTGTTAACGACATTTATTACACTCCACAATTAAAGAATAATTTATTGAGTGTTGGCCAACTGTGTGAGAAAAATTATAAGGTGGTGTTTGAAAATCAACAATGTACAATTTATGATAAGAATCAAGTAAATAGGGTGGTTACATTTGTGCCTATGTCAAAGAATATGATGTTCTCATTGATGTTTGGAGAGAATAAAAACCATCTTGCAAATATGCCATATGAGGAAAAAAGTTGGTTGTGGCATCTCAGGTATGGACATTCAAATTTTCATTGTTTGAAGATTCTAACATCAAAAGAATTAGTTTACAATTTTCCTAAGGTTCAAGAACAGAAGGATATTTTTGAAGGATGTGCTAAAGGAAAACATGAAAGAGAGAAATGTTCAAAAGGAAATGCATGGAGGGCCCATTATCCACTTCAATTAGTTCACTGAGACATGTGTGGTCCTATGAAGACAAAGAGTTTGGGTAATTCATCATATTTTATTACTTTTATTGATAATTACTTTTATTGATACATTCAAGTGGCTTAAACCCCTTGTGGAAAATGAAAGAGGTTGAAAAATCAAGTTCTTAAGGATTGATTGTGGAGGAGAATTTTGTTCAAAATATTTTCAGAATTATTGTGATATGAATGGAATCAAAATACAACTCACCACTGCTTACACACCTCAACAAAATAGAGTAGCAGAGAGGAAAAATGATACAATGGTGGAAATGGAAAGAAGTATGTTACAAACCAAGGGATTAAGCAATTATTTTTGGGGTGATGTAGTTTCTATAGTTGTATATATTATCAATCGATGCCCCACAAGTGCACTTGATATGATGACTCCATTTGAAGCCTAGTATGAAAAAAATCCTATGGTCCTATGCAGACAAATATGTTGGGTAAGTTATCATATTTTATTATGTTTATTGATAATTACTCATGAAAGTGTTGGGTTTATTTTTTCAAGACCAAGGATGAAGAGTTTGATACATTCAAAAGGTTTACATACTATGGTCCTATGCAGACAAAGATTTTGTGTGAGTCGTCATATTTTATTACTTTTACTGATAATTACTCACGAAAGTGTTGGGTTTATGTTTTGAAGACCAAGGATGAATCCTTTGATACATTCAAGAGGTTTAAAGCCCTTGTGAAAAATGAAAAATGATGAAAAATCAAGTTCTTAAGGACTGATCGTGGAGGAGAATTTTGTTCAAAATACTTTCAGAATTATTGTGTTATGAATGGAATCAAAATAAAACTCACCACTACTTACTGACCTCAACAAAACAGAGTAGCAAAGAGGGAAAATTGTATAGTGGTGGAAATGGAAAGAAGTATGTTACAAACCAAGGGATTAAGCAATTCTTTTTTGGGTGATGCAGTTGCTATAGCTGTATATATTCTCAATTGATGTCCCACAAGTGCACCTGATATGACGACTCAATATGAAGCCTGGTATGAAAAAAAATCCCATTGTTAATCATTTCAGAGTCTTTGGTTGTGTAGCCTATGTCCACATAGTTGATCAAAAGAGACAAAAGTTAGTCCAAAAAGTGAGTCACGCATTTTTGTTGGATATAGTGAACAAAGTAAGGCTTACAAGTTGTATAATCCCCTCACTAATAGCATTGTAGTGTCAAGAGATGTGATTTGTTATGAAGGGGGAGTTTATGGTCATAAAAAATACCATGATGATATGTCTAAATCTGTTTTGGATAGGGATATTATTGATGATATTTATAATGAGCAGTCCACTGATATTTCAGTTCCAAGTGCTACAAATCCACCAAGTAGCCCCTCATCTAATTCTTCAGTTCCAAGTGAAATCCCAACATAAAATTCAAGTTCTACAAGGAAGGTAAGAATATTAAGTAACATTTATCAAAGCAGTAGAAGTCCAGAACATCAAGAAAATCCAATAGGTGAGATAGTAAATTTTTCTTTACTTTCCAAGGATGATTTTGAACCATCATGTTTTTAAGATGCGTGTACTAATGAGGTTTGGGTGCAATAAATGCAACAAGAGATAGATTTTATTCATAGGAATGATACTTGGGCACTTACAAAAGTTACACATGATAAGAAAAGTATCTGTACTAAATGGATCTACAAGACTAAGTACAATAGTGATGGGAGTGTTGAACGTCACAAGGAAAGATTGGTTGCTAAAGGCTTCACACATAGGTATGGAATTGATTATGAAGAGACATTTGCACCAGTAACCAGACAAGAGAATGTTGGAATGAAGATTTCATTAGCAGCTCAAAAGAAATGGAGCATTCATCACATAGATGTGAAAAGTGCCTTTTTTGAATGGGTAATTAGAAGAATAAGTGTTTGTGGAACAACCACAAGGTTTTGAAGTGAAAGGAAAAGATCATCAAGTCTACAAGTTGAAGAAGGATTTGTATGGCCTCGAGCAAGTACCAAGAACATGGTATGCTAGGATTGATGGATATTTTCAGGAGAATGGCTTCAATAGAAATAAAAGCGAACCTACACTTTACTACAAACAAGAGGGTAATGATATTCTTATTGTAAGTCTATATGTTGATGACTTATTATATATGGTTAATAGTTCTAAGATGAATGAATTTGAGATAAAAGATTTGGGTCTCATGCAATATTTTCTCGGTATGGAGGTTTATAAAAATGAGGATGAAATTTCCATTTATCAAACAAAATATGCAAAAGATATGTTGAAGAAATTTGATATGGTAGATTGTAAACTAGCCTCCACTCCAACTGCTCATGGAATTGTGTTGTGTAGAGATGATGGTGCTAAAATAGTTGATGAGGCAACATACAAAAGTATCATTGGAAGTTTGATTTTTCTAACTCACACAAGACATGATATTGCGTATTATGTTTCTCTTGTTTCAAGATACATGACAGAGCCAACTAAAATACATATGAAGGAAGCCAAGGGA
Organism: Picea mariana; assembly: GCA_032191745.1. NCBI lineage: Eukaryota > Viridiplantae > Streptophyta > Pinopsida > Pinales > Pinaceae > Picea > Picea mariana. Next base: position 17,516 of record JASDQU010352721.1, read on the forward strand.
ATTTTGAGGTATGTGAAAGGAACTCTAAATTTTGGTATTCATTACTACAATTCCAAAAATTTTAATCTTGTTGGATTTAGTGATTCTGATTGGGGAGGTAGTTTGGGTTACTGAAAGTATACATATGGTAATTATTTCACCTTTGGTTCGGGTTTGATTACTTGGAGCTCAAAGAAGCAAAGTATACTTGTGCTTTCAGCCACAAAAGTCGAGTATGTTGCAGTCATCTCAGCAGGTACACAAACATTATGGCTTAGAAAATTTCTAGAAGAAATTGGAGAGAAACAAATTAATCCTACAGTGAACTTTTGCGATAACACTAGTGCAATCAAGTTGGCCAAGAATCAAGTCCATCATAGCAGGGAAAAACATTTTGATTTAAAGTCTCATTTCATTCGATATTTCGTGCAAAAGAAGAAAGTAGAACTAAGGTATATAAAAACTCAAGAACAACTTGTAGACATTTTCACTAAGGAAATTGCTAAAGTCCAATTTTTGAAAATTGAAGATCAAATTGTGTGCCCTCTCAACATCAAGGGGGAGTATGTTGGTAATTGATGTAGGATTATGAAGTTAGTATGTTGGTAATTGATGCAAGATTATGAAGTCTTTTCAATCAACTGATATGGTGCAATCTATTTGGAGTTTTCTTTTCTGTCAGTTAGTGTTTAGATATAGATTGTCTGACTAAATAATGCATGTAAAATGCATGAGTTTTTCCAAAATAAATTGTTGTAAGCATTCAATCAGGAGAAACTAATTGTTTTTTCCATGAGGCTATGAACTCTTTTAGTTAGATGTTACATATTGTATTGCTATAAAAATCAAGGTTGATCACTTGTAAATTCCTCTATTTTGTGCGACTACCTCAATAATAATTTCCTCTTTCTTTATGCATTGATTATAAGCTCGATTCTATGATATTGTGATTTAATAATTTGTTATAGTGTTATGTTGTTCTAACAAAATGATTATCTATTCTAGAGATAGGCTTGCATTGGTCCTTTAGAAAAAGGGTCAATGAATATTTCTTCTCTAAAGGAGAGGGTTTTTACCCATCCCTGTAGTGTAGAACTCTATGTTGGCCTTCGTGGGGATTTCATAACCACATAGCTTCGATGGATTCATCATGACATGCGACAATAAAAATTGTGGCAGAGAAGTGCGCGATGTTGTTGACGAGGTAAAGTGTATCCTCCAACCCTTGAAGGAGTGTCTTGAACACTATAAGACCGGTACATTGCAATCTATGATTTATGGAAAAACAATTTTGTCTCCTTCTTATTACAAAATTTCTTAGTGGCAAGATTCACAATCTTGTGAAGACCTTTGTTGATGAGGAGACTGATGAAAGAAACACCAAAGTGGGTAGCATCATGGTTCTCGAAATATTTACAAGAGCTATGCCAGGTCGTTACAACTATCATCTTTGCATGTTGTGTTGGCAGTGCATTCGCTGGAGAGGTAGGCACTATGTAGGTATATGACTGATACATTAAGGGTGATGGAAATAGATCCTTTGGATTACCTTATAATTCCATGGGTTTTTGCACGTTGTTTAGGATGTCCAATTTTGACCTTGATCTATTTTATTGTATCCATTCATTGTAAAATGAAACTAATGAATTCAAAAGCTACTTAGGATTCAAGCTTCGTAGTCTAAGGGAGAGTGAGAGTTTGAGGAAGAGATGAGATCTTCATGGACATGGTTGAGATGTTTTCTTAAACCAATCACTTGATTGGTAAGTGATTGGTGCCCAAATCCTAATTTATGGGATCTTAACAGATATTCTCTCCATAATATTTTTAACATGTTTTCAAATGAAAAACTATTTAAACTCCTTTTTTAGAGAAAAAAAGAAACTCTTAAAAAAACAAGTTAGGTTTACTTATGAATTTTTGTAAACCCCTTAATTGGGAGAGTTTGTAAGCCCCTTAGTTGGGAGAGTTTGTAAGCTTTTATTGGAAGAATTGTAAGCCTCTTTATTGGGAGAATTGAACCCTGGAGAGGATTTCAAACCTTCGTAAAGGAGAGAATGCACCCCTTAGTAAGGGAGAAGGTTTATCCCTCTTTGAAGTAGAACCAATAAAGTAGATTTAGATAAAATAAACCATGCAAACAAACACGGTGAGGCTACGCTCACTTCTTATTATTAATTGAAGACGGATTACATCCTTATATAGGAAAAGACTCTATGGAGTCAGTTACATGCAAACCAAAGACAACTGGACTCTTAACTAAGAACTGACTCTTAACACGCCTACAACTGAAGCTCTCACAACTGAAGCTTATAACTGGTGCTTTCTCCATTATTTCTAAGTCTCCCCCTTAATGGAGAATGGATTGACTTCTACACCTAACATCTCCCTAAACAGTTCGAACTTAATCTTTCCAAGAGGCTTAGTGAAAATATCAGCAGCATTTTCACTAGTATTACAATACACAAGAGTTATTTCATTTGACTGCAACTTTTCTCGAACAAAATGATACTG
>JASDQU010352728.1:0-12118 GCA_032191745.1 Picea mariana
CTACATTGGAAACATGACTTCACGTAGTATCCTGATGTGTTTAATAGTTAGGGTAGGTTTAGGAATAGGTTTTCTTTCAATTTGATTTCTCACTATTTCTCTTTGTAATAATGCGGTCATGAACGCAAGTGGGCACACCACGAGAACCATAATACGGTTGTTGTCAGGGAAGTCCCCTTGATCCTTTTCTCTTTACTCTTAGTTGAACGTTTATTTTCAAAAACGCAATGTCGTCATGAAAATCCTAAATGGAAGGTGAAGAGATAAATAAATCTGAATCAACCCTGACCCTAGGTACCATGAGTAAGACTGCTTTCTCATCAATAGGATTTTCCATTTCTTCCTTCCAGTTTCCCAAGGGATTTGTTGCATGAGGTTTTCAGATGCACCTTCTGTACATATTTTTTTTTATTTTATTTTTTGTGGATTTCTTTTCTTTCAAATCTTTCTTCGTTGGCGTGTTTTGATTTCTCCCTTATGCTTATAAGTTTTGCTTTTGGAAATACACATACCTGAATTTTTTGAACTGTTCAGACAAGGAAAATAGAAAATTCTTTCACTGGAATGACTCTTGAAAAATTGTCTAAACATCAATATTCTTCTGAAATTTACATCTGTGTTGGCAAAGACTGTTGTTTGAAATAAGTTAACTGATTTCGATCTATGAGTAAAGCCTGTCACGATCATCTATTATCTTCTTACGCTGTCCCTATTCCTTAAGGGAATAACTCAGAAGATTGTCTCCCTGCCTTAGAAAGTTGGTTCTGTAAATAAACCATCTCCGGGTCTTAATAAAGGACAGTTCTAAAAAAAAAATCTATTGAGGTCTGAAAAAATATGTTTAAAATATCGTAATTTTCAGCGTCACCCCGCTCAATCATATATCTTTAAAAAATTAAAACATAAAAGAGTTGTGGGAAGTGCTTGTAAATCCGTCGGGATGCTGAACAATTCTGCTGGCAACGGGTAAATGCATGCATGATGCCAAGACCACTTCGCCGAGGTACTGAACAGGCCCCCTGGCAGCGAAGCAATGTCGAGTATATGAAAATTTGCAAAAATGAGATAACTTGACCTTAAAATGTCTTTTATTCTGATCCGAAACTTCTTGGCAGGATACAGATGTCAAAGTGGGTTAAATGGCAACCCTTTCGAGGCTATGGACGTCTGCGGGCAGCAGTGGCTCTGTCAACAGTATTGGATATTTTATCTTTAATATCGTGCCTCGCTTGTCTTAAGACTGTTATCAGTTTTCATACTTTAAACACTGCTGGAATATTCGATTAATGATGATGTTTTAACGATTTTCTGGTTGTTATTTTTGAGTTAGAATTTCTCTCATTATCATAATCTGAATTTGTTCTTTTGGCAAAGATAATTGCTTCTACCAGTGTGTCGCCATTGTTGGCAGCCAATTCACATTTTTATACTGTCCTTACAAGCTGCCTACACCAGTGTTTTGCAAACCTTGATTTTCATCACAATCTTCGGAATAAAATAACACCATTATGTTCGCGCTATTCGCACACTTACCTTTGTTCTGTTTTCACGACTACAAGCGTGAAAATTTTGGTTTCGAAGTCATATTAACAAATAAAGAATTGTTATGATCACTCTTGTCTCTATGCTCATTGCGTTTCCAATTCACTTATCGTTATACAATTGGCAAGACTCCAAGATTCTTTATTCATTTGGCATTTATGTTTTTAATATGATTTCCATTTTTATGAGATTGTGGTGAATTGTTAAGGGTTGTGATTCAATCATTGATGCATTGCTGGTTTGATTTCTATAGTCTTTGATCAATTTCTTTTACACATTGTTTTCATGAAAATACATTGGTGTTGTGGTTAGACCCTTGCTATAAATCATGTCATACAACACATTTGATTTGATCAAACCCTTGATGTTGATTTCGAATCATTACTTTGGTTTTAAAACTATGCTAAAACTTTTCTTGCGCTAATGTTTGGTCGAATTACCATATGTTTCATTAATTGTTTGAATTACATGGTTTTTAATATATGCAACAGTAATATTTGAATAGCTATATGCGTCGGTGGTTGTACTATGGGAAATGAATTTTTTTCATGGGCTGAGCTAACTCCACCAACCTCGCACACTTTGGCATTAATGCCTGCCTCCTTACCGGGTTACCTCTGTTGATTTTTGGGGAAATTTCTGATTTTTGGGTCCTGCGTATACCTTGTCCAAACCTTCATCGTTCACCCTGCTCACTGTGTGTTCTCTCCTGGATTTTGTAGGGCGACTTTAAACCCAATGGTGTTCAGAGTTAGTTTTGGTTTCATTAATGCTAGAGAAGATTGTTTAAGACTGCCCCCGTAATTGCCCCCAGAGACACGTTTTTGCGTGAGCGATTCTGGGAAAACGGTTTTGAATTAGATCAAACCGTTGAAAACCCAGAACCGAAATTAGCCCCTTTACCTTCACCCCAGACAGTTTCCTCAGAAATCGAGTTACTATAGAGATATAGCTCGTGTTTTATAGGTCAATTTTTCAAATCCTCTCTGTGGCTGTAAGGTGCGTTTTGGGTCTGTATGCATTTGCCAGAATGCTTATCACTTCTCCAGACCTGTGCTTCAGAACCCCTTCCACCTTTCTAGCTTTGTGCCTCAACCTCCTATTGAAACCCTTGATCAATCCAAAGATTTATCAAGCAGTCTATGTTTGTCTTTAAGATGTTGAGGAAACAACAGCTTTTGTCAATTCGAAATTATCATGATCGAAGCATTGTCTTACTACCCAGGTATAGTTTTTCCACATCAATTTTGGATGATTTGGTTTCGACTAGCACAATCAATTAGTTCTGTCTGCTTGAGTAGATTAAAAAAACAATTCTGTTTACCTCCAGTTACCATAAGTGATTTCGTTTTTTCTATTTGAATTAGCATGAGAGATTTCGTTTGCTTTCCTAAAACCAACTATAGCTATGATTTGGTCAATGCGATTTGATTATTCTCATATTAGAATAAAATGATTGATTTGTTTTTGACTCTATTTGGATTTGCTTTCAATAGCTCTGTCTGTTTCTATTAATTTTACCAAAATGATCTCGTTATGAATCATGTACAGAAGATTCGATTGTTAAACTCAGAGCACAGTTATGTTTGGATTCATATGATTCTGTTGTTGTTGGATTATGTCAGCTCTAATATAGTTGAAATTATTTCTTATGTCCTGATTTTGAGACGATTTTGTATGCTGGGATTAGCATGGTCTTTCATATATGCAATCCATCAATATTAAAGATTGGTTTGACCAAAACAATGTAATCTATTTGATTCGTAAAACGATTCTGTTAAGATCAGATTGACATAGTTTGTCTCTATTTGAATTCATATGAAAGACTTGGCTAAAATCAGTCATAGTTTGTTTTGAAATTGGTTCAAGAGATAATTTCGTTGGATCCCCAAGTGTCAATCGATTTTGTATGTCCCGAATTGGTAATGAAAGTTGTTTGACAAATCTCACATATCTTGTTACCTTTTGATCAATTCAACCATGATTTCATTGGTTTCAATTTGCTTACAAGTTTGATTCGTTGTGGTATGAATGATTTGATTTGTTTGGAATTAGTAATTAAGGATTTGGTTTGATATATTTCTATTAGTTCTGGATTGATTTAACACAGTTCTATTTTCAAATCAGACCAGCTACAGAATCGTTTGATTCTGTTAGCTAGTCTTAAAAATTAGATTTTTTTTCAATTTTATCAATAAAATGTCCTCTTAACTTGTCTATTTTTGTCCTCTTTTAGGTGCATACGAATTTCAATGACCAAGGGATATGCTAGGCAGTTTAGGAGATACTTTTGTGATATAGTTTGGTTATAGATTGTTAGCTTTAGGCATGGATAGAGATTTGGGATCTTATCCCCAGATTTTTGTAAATTGTTTTGATAATTCCCACAGGGATGTTTTACCCTGTGGGAAGTCTTTAAATACTTATTATTTTTTGTAAACAATAATCATCCTCACGGTGGGAGAACCAGACTATGGATTTATAATACAAATTGAGATGAAAGTTGATGTCTTGTAACAACTTTCGCTTTCAATATATCAAACTTTTGTTTCAAGTTTTATTCATATCATTTTGCAGTCGGTTATAGACTACTTTAGCTATCATAATGATGCAGGAGCATATATCCACATCATCCAGCTAGCCAACCACGTCAGCGCGCATGCATTCAACGTTGAAGAGAGAGGTGCAGTCCTCATTCAAATGTGAATTGAATGTAATTTAATGCTTAGGCTGGTGAGCCATGGAAGTCGTGCCTTTGAGCAAGCATTAGGTAGATCGGCTTTAATGCCAAGATCCGCTGAGATCTAGATCCAGACGCTGGACTAGACATCCATTGATTGTAATTTATTAGAGTAGGTGAACCTGGAGGGAAGTGCTCGATGAGCTCCTCAGGTAAAAGAGATTTTGAGATCTCATTTGGAGTTAGCAAAGGTAGAATAGAGAAGAACCAGAGAGAGCTCAAGAGAACACCTTTGTAAATACAGGCATTTTCCATTTTAATATAATCAGAAGCAGTTTTTCCTGCATATGTTCTGTCTTATATGCATGTCTGTGGGTGTTCATTATATGATGTATTTGTGTGTTGTTATCATGCCATTACAGGGAGTTTGTTTGATCTCGGGGTTGAAGGTCTTTGAGGTTTCATGACAGGAGGGCATGATAGAATGTTGCGGACTCTGAATGCCGGTGCACAGAGGATGTACTTCTGAACTCTGCAGAGTCAGGCAAAGACATGCTGAGGCACAGGAATTGAGATCAACAACTCAGGAGGAGGAAGACCTTTGAGGTTATTGAACACCTCAGGAGGCAAGGCTATGTCGTTGAAAACACAGTTGCAGACAGAAATTTGCTGTAAGTTCTGTGGAGCTCTGATACCACTTGATGCAGGCACGAGCTACCTCCTCCGACAACTCACCTGCAACTCCTCGCCCACTCACAGGATCGATCAATTTCTCCCTTCTGCTGAGCCGAAGTGGCTCTTCCGATTCCCTTCTGGAATCTCTAATGAAAACCCGATCCACAGGTCCTTTCAGAACCCCCCTGTGCAAACAGCACTAGGTGCGAGCTCCTATCTTCCCAGGCAACCATAGCGCTATGACCAAGGGCCTATCCCAAAGTCACTTATCGAAATCTCGCAATCTTGCGAGTTCGTGAGTCGAAGCTTCCGACTCTTCCTTTCCAATCTTGCGATACCCAAACCGCAATACGGGTATGGCTCCTTTCCTTGTCAGTTCCCTCCCCACATGTAACCATAGGCTAGGGCTTAGATATCAGTTCCTCTCGCAACTCTCACCTTCGTGAGTTCGTAAGTTGAACTCTTGTGCCATCCTGTTGTGATCTCCCGAGACGCGATAGGTCAACACCAGGTTGACTCCTCCCTTGACACTTTTCTCTATTCGCAACCTCACACGTTGAAGCGTCAAGCCTTCACACTCTTATCCCGTGAATCCCTGAGATGTGAGAATTCAATGGAGTGTTGACTCCTTTCTCCAGGTAATGCGTGTCCACCCGTCAACCACGCGGGCCTCACCTTATGGTTCTGCCACGTGTCCACACAAGCCTCTGCTCTCGACACTTCGTGACTTCATTTCCTTGCACTTCGCGACCCTTGACACCAAATTCTCATCCTTNGGACACGTGGCAGAACCATAAGGTGAGGCCCGTGTCCACACAAGCCTCTGCTCTCGACACTTCGTGACTTCATTTCCTTGCACTTCGCGACCCTTGACACCAAATTCTCATCCTTTCCACTCACGAAACCCCGACATACGATGTGCCACCTGTCCACTTGCCAACTCCTATGGTCCCACACCGTTCTCGAGTGCCGATACCCCGATATGACGTTAGCTAGGCCCCACTACACGGAGCTCCCGCCTTTTCACCACTCGTGAAGTCGAATGAATTCCTCTTCCAACCTCCGGTGTCTGAGTCCCCAATGTGGGTAACCTCATGACACGCGTCCACTCCTAACGAATGGTCCATATCAAATCTCGCTAATTCGGGGTTTCTGGTGTCGAGGAACTCTCCTCAAGTCCTTGATATCCCCAATATCCCGAGTGCTAATACCTTTCGGGATTCTCACTCTCCTATTTGTGAAGTTAAACCTCGCGCAGCTCCCAACCGATCTGACGGCTGTCGGGTATTGCGTTCTAGATCTGACGGCTCAGATCCATCCTTCCTCCTGTGCGCTCCTCCGGCTGCTCCCTCGATGCAAAAACCAATTGTCCAGATTCTATCGGCTGATGCAATGGCCGATGTTGCTCCTCCTGAGCTTTGGCGCTCTTTCTTCCTACACTTGGAAGAATTCAAAATTTCCCTAAGGCCTCAACCTTTGTCTGCTTTATTCTTTGCTAACTCCCGAACCTTGAGCTTCGCCGCGTATATGAAAAAGCTGCCCCTCCTGAGCTTCTATTCCCAATTCTTCAAGGGATTCTCTGACTCCTGCACTCCTTGCAGAGTCTTCTCATGCACACACTGGTGCTATCTCTTCTGAGCTTCTGCAAATGCTCAGACCCCTAAGGGATTTTGTTTTTCATTCCTTCTCCCACAGATGGAGAATAAATTGCCTTCCGGGCTCTCCTCTTCTCCAGCGACTAAATTGCTGAGTATTTCTGGGTGTTCAACAACCCAGTGAAGATCCTCAAATGGACTCTTCCTTTGATTTACAGAACCCAAAGAGTTCTCTGATTTCCTGTGCCTGCTTGCACACTGACTCGATGCCTCCTGGTAGAGGTTCCTTCTCTCTACATGCCTACGCACCTTCTCGATGCCCACCTGGAAGAGCCTTCCAGAATCCTCAGCGATTCTGCTTCTCCTTCAAACTCTCAGCAGAGTTCTTTCCCCATCACCTCATGATTACGCTCAATGCGCACCTGGCAGAGCTCCACAGAACTTACAGCAAAGTTCTCTTGGAAAACCTGCTGCTGTCACTCCTGAAATCTGAGTTCTGAGCTTCATCCTATAGTTCCAATGACTGCATTCACGACTGTTGTCCTCCTACAAATAGTCAACACAGAGTCCTCCAGCACTCTGTCTTCTTCCTACTTTCCTCTCGCTTTACCTGAAATATATAGATGAAAACCTCAAGGCCACAGAGGAAAAGATGATTGATCACTGTGAGCCAGAGACTGGGAGAGGTCTTGATGATGAAGAATTTGAATTGGGGTCATATGGGGATCTCAAGCACTACCAGGAAGGCAGAGAAGAAGAAATTCCAGTTTGCCAGGAGGGCGATGAGCTGAGATCGCTGTGGGATCTCATGGACTGTCAAGAGGGCAGTCGAGGAATTTCAATTTGCCAGGAGGACAATGATGAGAGATCACTGTGAGATCTCGAAGACTGCCAGGAGGGCAGAGATGAACCTTTGAGACTGTCTGAAGGTCTCATGGAAAGTTCAATTTAGCAATGAGTGTTAATGGAGATGGGGTCGGTTGATCTCATAGTCTACCAGGAGGGCAGTAGAGACATCCCATATTGCCAAGTGGGCAGGGATGAGCAGATGATACCATCTGTGGGTCTCATAAACTTAGAAGTGAGCGGGAATCAGCCAGAGGAGCTGACAGAGTAGGTGGACTTGGATCAGCAGGTGCAGCTGATAGAAGAGGTGAAAGATCAGGATGATCTTCTGATGATTGGGGGAATTGGGGTATTCCTATCGTGTGCTCAGGAGGAGGTAGAAATTTGTGTTTCAAATGGTGCAACAGCAGAACAGTCACAGCTAACGATGACTGTCAAATGGAAATTGGAGCAGACAATTGAGACTACCCAAGCGGATGAAGCTGAAGAGACTGCAACATGGGAGTTTGCAACAGGGGAAGAGGAAGAAGAAGCAGGCAGCATTTGCTTTGCTGACCTGTGGGATCAAATTGAAGCCCTGGAAGAGAGGGTAAAGGTGCAGGGCGTGCACATCCAATGGGTGAAGTTGGAAATGGATGAAGGAGGCATGGGGGATCATGGTGATCTTCTCATGTGCCAAAAAAATTTGCAGTTGAGGAGACTACAGAAACAGGACCAGCTGTGGGAGCAGCTGGATGAGGTGATGGAGNAGTATGATGCGGGAGCATCTTTCCACATCATCCAGCTAGCTAGCCACATCAGCGCGCATGCATTCAACGCTGAAGAGAGAGGCATAGTCCTCATTCAAATGTGAACTGAATGTAATTTAATGCTTAGGATGGTGAGCCATGGAAGCCTTGCCTTTGAGAAGGCATTAGGTAGATTGACTTTAATGCCAAGATCGGCTGAGATCTAGATCCAGATGCTGGACTAGACAGCCATTGATTGTAATTTATTAGAGTAGGTGAACCTGGAGGGAAGCGCTCGATGAGCCCCTTAGGTAAAAGAGATTTTGAGATCTCATTTGGAGTTAGAAAAGGTAGAATAGAGAAGAGATAGAGAGAGCTCAAGAGAACACCTTTGTAAATACAGGCATTTGCCATTTTAATATAATCAGAAGCAGTTTTTCCTGCATATGTTCTGTCTTATATGCATGTCTATGGGTGTTCATTATATGTTGTATTTACGTGTTGTTATCATGCCATTACAGGGAGTTTGTTTGATCTTGGGGTTGAAGGTCTTTGAGGTTTCATGCTAGGAGGGCATGATAGAGTGTTGCCAACTCTGAATACCGGTGCATAGAGGATGCACTTCTGAACTCTATGGAGTCAGGCAAAGACGTGCTGAGGCATAGAAACTGAGATCAACAACTCAGGAGGAGGAAGACCTTTGAGGTTACTGATAACCTCAAGAGGCAAGGCTGTGTCGTTGAAAAAACAGTTGCAGAGAGAACTTTGCTGTAAGTTCTGTGGAGCTCTGCCAGTTGGGCATTGAGCGTAAGCACAAGCTGCTGGGGAAAGAACTCTGCTGAGATTTTGAAGGAGAAGCAGAATCGCTGAGGATTCTGGAAGGCTCTACCAGGTGGGCATCGAGTAGGTGCGTAGGCACGTAGAGAGAAGAAACCTCTGCCAGGAGGCATCGAGTCAGTGTGCAGGCAGGCACAGGAAATCAGAGAACTCTTTGAGTTCTGTAAATCAAAGGAAGAGTCCATTTGAGGATCTTCACTGGGTTGCTGAACACCCAGAAAGACTCAGCAATTTAGTCGCTGGAGAAGAGGAGAGCCCAGAAGGAAATTTATTCTCCAACTGTGGGAGAAGGAATGGAAAAAAAAATCTCTTAGGGGTCTGAGAATTTGTAGAAGATCAGAAGAGATAGCACCAGCATGTGCATGAGAAGACTCTGCAAGGAGTGCAGGAGTCAGAGAATCCCTTGAAGAATTGGGAATAGAAGCTCAGGAGGGGCAGCTTTTTCATATACACGGTGAAGCTCAAGGTTCGGGAGTTAGCAAAGAAGAAAGAAGACAAAGGTTGAGGCCTTAGGGAAATTTGGAATTCTTCCAAGTGTAGGAAGAAAGAGCACCAAAGCTCAGGAGGAGCAACATCGGCCATTGGATCAGCCGATAGAATCTGGACCGTTGGTTTTCTCATCCAGGGAGCAGCCGGAGGAGCGCATAGGAGGAAGGATGGATCTGAGCCGTCAGATCTAGAGCGCAATACCCGACAACCATCAGATCGGTTGGGAGCTGTGTAAGGTTTAACTTCGAAAACATGAGAGTGAGAATCTTGAAAGGTATCGGCACTCGGGATATCGGGGATATCAAGGACTTGAGAAGAGTTCCTCGACACCAGAAACCCCAAATTAGCGAGATTTGATCTGGACCATTCGTTGGGAGCGGACGCGTGTCACGAGGTTACCCACATCGGGGATTCAGACACCAGATGTTGGAAGAGGAAATCATTCAACTTCACGAGTGGCGAAAAGGTGGGAGCTCTGTGTAGTGGGGCCTAGCTGACATCATATTGGGGTATTCGCACTCGAGAACGGTGTGGGACCACAGGAGTTGGCAAGTGGACAGGTGGCACATTGTATGTCGGGGTTTCGTGAGTGGAAAGGCTGAGAATTTGGTGTCAAGGGTCGCGAAGAGAGAGAACACGAAGTCGCGAAGTGCCGAGAGCGGAGGATTGTGTGGACACGTGGTAGAACCATAAGGTGAGGCCCGCGTGGTTGACGGGTGGACACGCGTTACCTGGAGAAAGGAGTCAACACTCCATTGAATTCTCGCATCTCGGGGATTCGTGGGATAAGAGTGTGAAGGCTTGACGCTTCAACCTGCGAGGTTGCGAATAGCGAAAAGTGTCAAGGGAGGAGTCAACCTGGTGTTGACCTATTGCGTCTCGGAGATCACAACAGGAGGGCACGAGAGTTCAACTCATGAACTCATGAAGGTGCGAGTTGCGAGAGGCGCTGATATCTAATCCCTAGCCTATGGTTACATGTGGGGAGGGCATTGACAAGGAAAGGAGCCATACCCGTATCGCGGTTCGGGTATCGCAAGATTGGAAAGGAAGAGTCGGAAGCTTCGACTCACGAAATCGCAAGATTGCGAGATTTCGATAAGTGACTTTGGGATAGGCCCTTGGTCATAGTGTTGTGGTCGCCTGGGAAGATAGGAGCTCACGCCTAGTGCTGTTTGCACAGGGGGGTTCTGAAAGGACCTGTGGATTAGGTTTTCATCAGAGATTCCAGCAGGGAATCGGAAGAGCCGCTTCGGCTCACCAGAAGGGAGAAATTGATCGATCCTGTGAGCGGGCGAGGAGTTGCAGGTGAGTTGTTGGAGGAGGTATCTCGCACCTGCGTCACGTAATCTATTGCAGGTTGATGTGACTTGATTAGTGTGTAATCCATATCTGATTTCTCTTATTTAAGAAATACAACAATTATTTTGTTTCAGTTAATGAATCACAGATTTCTTTTCTCCGTTAATTGAATCATTTTTATACAAATCCTTGCACACAAATTTATCTAGATGTGATGATTTGTAAATTATAAGATTGTTGTAACTTTTATGTCTTGTTTGTTCTATTATCGATATTCAAAAGAGCACTGCTGCTTACTGTTTACTAGAGGCTTGCAGAGGATCGATGTAGGCTTCCTCCCATTCAACAGCTAAACTGGATTTATTACACAGGACAAATTGGAAAGCGTTATCACAGGTTAGCTTATTAGTGTTATGTAAGTAGTTTAGAGAGATATATTCATAGTTTAGATAAGTTATTATTTTAGTTGCTTAGATAGTTAGTTTTTATTCTATTTCTTTCTCATAAAACTATAAAAATCAAAAAACAGTGTCTCTGTCTCAGGACAGTTTGCAATTGATTTTTGTAGGTTTTCTTCTAAATCTGTAATTTATAAATATTGTACATTTGTGATTAAGATTTGATTCAGTTGATAGTTGAATGTTGAATTTCATAGAATTATTATAGTTTAGGTAGTAAGCTGTATATATTAGTAGTTTAGATTTGTTTATTAGTTTGTTTTAATTATTTAGATTAGTTCATTTAGAGTAGTTTTCTTTTGTTTTCTTAGGAATTAGATCGGCTAACGGAGGCACTAAACCCATCAGGGTGGGTTATCCCAAATGGCTTGGGTTATTTAGACAACCCCGGACCGGATCCACTCTTCCAGTTGACGGACGATCAACTTCACCTGTCAACAAAACCCCATCTTCCACAGAGTATATCTCCATAATTATAGCGAATCAAGATCTAAACTTTTTACCAGAGGTACCTTGATATGTCTTATCCGTACCATAGTGATTTCACCATATGCTTCATTCTAGAAAAAACGTTATAGAAAAAATGGTAAGATGACCTGAAAATAACATACCTTAGAACACATCACCAAAAGACTTCATCCTCCCTTGAAATCGGGCCTTCTTTACTTCTTATTTCCTCTGAAATTCAACTTGTATCAAAATGAATGTATAATGATGCTTATTTATACCATTTATGTCACTTCATTTTAACAATAGGGCCGACTTGACACTTTCTTATTTTGTAATTCTTTTCTTTAATTATCTTCAGGGCCTACATGTACTTCCTTCTTCAATTCACTTTGTCATCTTCAAAAATTCAGTTCTCCTCAACCATGAGGATCCACGTGATGTGCCACATACCACCGGAAACAACATGATGTATACTATCCATTCATGGGTGTTTTATATGCATGTGCATTGTCCTTC
>JASDQU010352732.1:967-12118 GCA_032191745.1 Picea mariana
CAGAGGTTGAAGCGTTGAAACATCTAAAGCCCGAATACCTGAAGAGACGAGAACCATTGACATGTGAGGAGACACTTGGTAGCATATCTCGAGCTCTGGGAGAGTTGAAGTGGGTTTTTTAGTTGAGAACTGAGATCGCGGAGTGCGAAGACCCAAAGACCCAAAGTATGATTTGGATTGTGAGATCTAAGGGAGACGTGGCATGAATTTGTGAACTCCATGTAAGGTTCTGAAGTGGTTCATAGCCGTTGTATTCAGAGGATATGTGGCACACATCTGTGAGCTCCAGGTAAATACCTGAAGTAATCCTCAATCATTAGATCAGGAGGACATGCATTAGTGGATTACAGACTTTGGGTAAAAGCCATTGGGGAAAAGGAATTTTGAGATTTTCAATCTCATAATTCTGGAGACCCGAAAGAGATTTCGACCATCGATCAAGAAGAGGGTTGTAGGACCATTGATCCAAGTTGAACGGTCAAACACCTGAAGTTAAGGAAGGTTCATTTATTGAGAGGACATGTGTTTGTAGATCACGAGTTCTAGAATATTTTGGTACGAAAGAGAGTTGGGTTTGAGATTTCAAAACCCCGAAGTCCGGAGTTGTGAAAGAGATCGCAACCGTTGATTAAAGGAGGGGTATATCTAGTCTATAGATTTGAAGGGCATAGATCTGAACCATCGATTCAAACATTATCATCATGATCACGAGATCAACGATCCTGTAGAATTGCGGGAACACAAGTTGCGTGGAGTTTAAAATATTGAGGGCGGGATGCAATTCAAACCATGGTTTCGTCAGAAGGACACTCGAAAGCTTGGGGATAATTGTAGGCCCAAAAGTAGTTTAACTCCAAACCGCTTGTGGGTGCACCTGCAATTGTGTGGTCATTTCCCAAGGTCACGTTCAAGAGAGGGCTTATATGAAAAGGAGCTATCGCTCAGCACTCTGATATTTCACAGTAGAGCGAAAGGGAAGGTCGTGGGTTCTATCGGACCTACACCAAGAAACTGAAAGGGCTTGTGTCTTGATACAGAAGAAAACCAATAAGGTTTCATAGATTCATCAGACTCAATAATCAGAGATCCTTTGACCAGGAGGTTGTGCATCCCTACAGGGAGTAGGGGGATGCATTTCTATCCTTCCACTATACTTGATTGGATGGTCAAGAAATATTCCATAGGATCTTAGATCAACAACAAAATGTTAATTCGTGACTTCGACGTTTGGCACTTCATATATTTTATTTGTTAGGAGAAGCTGGATATCCCTGGAGGATATAGTCCTGGAGTGACATGGCTTGTTGACATCACTGTTGACGTGGCACTCACTAAGTGGCTGCCACGTGTCACTTTGATTTGTGAATTTTGTATAACTAAAGTTCCAACTAGACCTTGATACTTGTCACCATCTAATTGGGCCACGTGTCTCCCTCCTGGATCATGTATTTACACTTCGTGGCTTTGGTATTTTTGGCACTTTTATACCATCCTTTGATCATTGTTGAAGTGTTGAATAGATCTATCACCCTAGATATTTTCTTGTCTTGATTGATGAATTTTGTTTATTCCGAAACTCCGGGGTTCGAGAGTTATTGTTTTATCTAAGCTGCTTATTGCCAGATTAGGTCAAATCTAGAGTTTTCCACCTTATTCCTTACTGAAATATGAAGGTTTCAATATTTGCATTCCAGATCAACGATTAGCGATATTTCTTGTTCTTCCTTTGATCCGACGGTCGATGGGAGTTTGTAACTTCAGGGCTTCGGCGTTTGGGTAACTTACCTATTTTAGACTCATTTTCACCACAGTGGTCAGCGCTGGAGTTGACCACCTTCTTTCCTTTAGTGTGATTTGACAGTTCAAAATTTATTCTAGATCAACAATTGATGGGATTTCCCTGCTATTCCTCTGATCCGACGGTCGGTGAGAGTTCATGACTTCAGAGCTTCAACCTCTAGGTAAACTTACATGTTTCAAACTCCTTTTCACCGAAGTGGTCAGCACCAGAGTTGACCACCATTAGACCCGCCTATCCTCATCCAAAGGTCACCATGCATTTCCTTGATCTGATGGCCCTTATTTAATTCAAGACTTTGGGGGTCTCAATACTTTGTGTCTTATGGGGTCCACTTATCCTGTCCTTCCACTTGGTTCTATCTGATGATCATTATATATCCCGAACTGATCTAACTATTGATAGATCACTTGAATTTCCTCCGTGAAATCTGACGACTTTTATTTAATCTCTATCGATATATGATTCTAGATTGATCGAACTTTCCATAATTCTACTTCTCTAGATATGATGGTTGAGATTTAATCCTTCCCAGTCTCTGACTTCACCTTGATCTAACAATCCTGAATTGTCCTGAACTAAGAATGAATGACTCATATAGCTCGATCCTTTACAAAATGATTTCTTCACTCGCAAAACTCTGTCTCTTGTTTTACTTCAAATGTGCCATCTCTTATGAGCTTCGATTAATGTTTGTGCATTATTTTATGCATTGATATTTAGTCACTAACCCTCTTGAGCTCTTAATTCCTTGTGCTTCGTTACTCCTTATGTATGTGGATTCTATGCATGCTTCCTCTCTTGAGATTTAGGACCATAGGATTAGGATCATTGTTGATCCTATCATGATCAATAGTGATCATGAATTGCTTCTACCCTAAGGTGATCTACCTCTTCCCCAAGGTGATCTTCCTTTTTATCTATTTACTATACATGTTTGACTCATGTTTCCATCAATGAAAACACACAATCAATAATGCCAAGAAATGGGCCATCGTACCATTCCCAACCATACTTACCACTTTCCATCATTATTCCCCTCCATTTCCTTATCTCTTGGGATTTTAGGGTGTATTGACCTAGGAAGGGGTTGTCCCTCATTCTATGGGAAGAAGGGGATAAAGGACCAAAGGGTTTGATGTTGGGTAAAAGATAAAATCCTTATATAAACCTTATAGATGCTTCACCCATGGATCACCCAAGAAAACAATGAAATGTTTATCTTTAAATAAAGGGGACCCACAATATAATAAATAATGCTTAAAAGGTTAGTTGAAGGATAGGAGGTCTCATCACAAGCTGACCTATCATGTCCATGGATATCTAGTGGTATGACATTACCATCATCTAGTCACCAAACCAGGGTAATGGCTCTCAATTGCATGGATGGGAAAAAGGGGGTCTCATCACGAGCCAACCTTCTCATTTCCATTAGGTGTTTGTGGGTGACATTTCCATAACCTACTCACCATGCCAAGGGTAGTGACCTTCAACCTCTCCTTATTCTATATTGAAAGAAAATAAAGAAAGAAATATAAAAGGCAATTGATTGGACTGGAAAAAGTGCATTGTGGACGAAGGTACCACACACCCTCTACAAAGGCACCCATGAATGAGATACTACGACCCCTTATATGTCATGAGATCTATGCCCATTGATTCTTGACCCCAACCACTTCATCCACTTTACATGGCTTAGAGAGGGACCTCTTGGAAACTCTCCTTGACCTAGGGCTAGATCTACCGAATAAGACACCTCGTCAACCCTCCCATATTCAAGATTGAAAAGTCTCTTAGTGTCTTTGAGAAATTAATTGTTTGATATAGTGATATTTGATGCACATGCTTAGATGGATTATTTATTGATTGTATTCACTTATCATGATGTTATGACTTGAGATCCTTGGAGGGCGTGTTCATTTGTCTTTGCAGGACCTAGTTGGTGGACAATTTTGGGAGAACAAGCCTAGCTTGGGCTTCCATGGGGCTACAAGTCCACAGGTTGGATGCCAGGGATCCACATGCCGGATGAGAAAGATTAGACTTGGAATTCCTTGATGATTTCTTGGACGACATAGACCAGCCCTCACTTGCCATACGAATTTCCTAGGAGGGTAAAAATGTCCTCTTTTTTAGCATGACACCATGTGTGGTGGGCTAGGGCATGGTGGTGAGATGATATGCTTTGGAACTTGGACGTTTTGAGGGGTTTGAGGTCTTGACCTTGAAGGAAGACATTTGGATGCTTAACATGTGGCTTTGGAAATCCTAGAAATCCTCCTCCTACACCAACGACTTGCTCCTAATGAAAAAATGTCCCCTAAAGGGCGACGCCCTTCTAAATTAGTGTTTTATTTGTGCAAAAGTGAAATTTTAAAGGAATTTTTTTTAATTATTTTGTAAAAGGGGAAATATTAGGGTTGTTAACCCCTAACCTTGTGTTTTACCCTAAAGTATGTGGACAAACTATGTTAGCTACATTTTGTATAAATAGAGATCATAAGATCTCATTTCTATCATAACTCTTCCTCATTGTGAGAGGACTTGGTCTGGAATTTTCGCTACACTTGGCTCTTTTTATCTCTTGTGCACTTGTTTATGGCTATATTGATGAATGGTTGATGGAGGAGTGAGGCGCTATCCTTGAATGATGTTTTCTAGCTCTTATGTTGGATTACCTTGGCATTTCTCTTGATATTGGTATGGTATTTTAATATTATGCTATCATTTTTTCAAGTCAAGTATTGTTATGCTAGGATCTAGGTGGGAAGTATAAGGGCATACACCAACACCTTATTTTTCATCATTTTATGCTTCATCTCATTGATTATACAAGGGTTTCCTAAGAGAAGTATAAGGGTTGCCTAAACCCTAGCTAGAGAAACTTTCCTTGGGAAGTAAAAGGGATTACACCCCCAAGGAGGTAGCTTTTCTAGCGATTGTTTATTTGAATCCATCAACCCAATACTAAAGGAACTAGTCATACTTTTTTTCATTGGAGATATAAAATCACTGCCTAATTAGGAAACACAATTTTTTATCTTTTGAAAAGTGTATTGCTTGAAGTTGGTTTGCCTCATTGAGCGGAATCTTCCCCTACTAGGGAGTCCCCTCTCTCCCATTACCTTTCTTGATGTTACAAACCCTTACCTACAACCATTAGGGCTGAACTAACCTAGATAAAATACTAGTCATAACTCCTAAACTAACCATAGACTAGCTCCTAGATTTGCTCACTGACTCTACTAACTAGGGCACACCTTTTGGGCTACTTCTTGGCACTTTTACATGGTTGATTTTTCTGTTGCATGCCATTGAATGCTACAACCACAAGGCTTCAATTTTATGTAGAAATACATATTTACAACAACCATATTCTCTTTCTTCTTAAGTGCCATTTTTCAGCCTATATTCATTGCTAATATTGATGTTGATTTACTTAACTAGTTTAGATATTTGTATGCTGATTTATATATTTTATTTGATGATATAAACTGTCATTTACTACTGAAAATTAGGGACATCAAGCTTAACTTTCTGATCCAAATAACATATATCATTGAAAAGTGTCTTGGGAAAGTACAATCATCCGGAGAAGTACTATACCTTTGGGGAAGCAATTACTTGACTTACAAGGAATCTCTTCCCACCTTTCATCCCACTAAGACTTGACCTCTAGGGGTATCACTTCCTCTTATCTCCATCCCCCTAGGGTCACCAAGATCGCCTCCCTTGAGTGACCTAGTCACCCTTGAAGTGTGGGACCTACATTGAGGTGACATTGGGTGTAATATTCCCAAGTTGTAGCACTTTCTTTGTGGTTGGGTCGGGCTTTTCCCAACCTACAAATTGCACTATAATAGGGGGAAATCCTAGGATTGCCACCAAAGAGAGACATTGATCTCTCTATTGATTTGGTTCCATGACCTACCCCAATGTCCAAGACACCTTACAGAATGAGCACACCATATTTGAAGGAATTGCAGATGTATCTTGAAGAGTTGTTAAAGAAGGGCTATATACATCCAAGTGTGTCACCTTGGGGTGTCCCAATTTTGTTTGTAAACAAGAAGGATGGAACCTTAAGGTTGTGTATTGATTTTAGACAACTGAATAAGGTCACCATAGAGAATAAATATCCTTTTCCAAGGAGTGATGACTTATTTGATCAATTTAAAGGTGAAATAATATTTTCCAAGATTGAATGGAGATCAAGTTATCATCAAGTGAGGATAAAGGAAGAGCATATCAACAAGACATCATTAAGGACAATATATGTGCATCATGAATTCACGGTAGTGCCATTTGGGACATCAAATACACCAACAATTTTCATGTTCCTAATGAATGGAGTGTTCAGGGAGTACATGAACAAGTTTGTAATTTTGTTCTTATATGATATACTCATATATTCAAAGATATAATATGAACATTAGCAAAATTTGAGAATGGTGCTACAAGTTTTAATAATGCATAAATTGTATGCCAAGCTAAGTGAGTGCATCTTTTATCAAAAAAAGATTCACTACTTGGGGCATATTATTTCGACAGATGGAATAACAGTTGTTCCCGAGAAGATAGAGGCCATTAGAGGATGGTTAGCACGAACAATTTGATAGAGGTAATATCATTTATGGATATTTCTAGTTATTACCAACTATTTATAAAAAAAAATCAAACATTTCAATCCCCATTACATCTTTGTGAAAGAAAGGAGTGAAATTTGAATGGACTCCCAAATGTGAAAAAAAATTTCAGTAGTTGAAAGACATATTGACAAGTGTGTCAATATTCAAGATTACATATCCTTACAAAAAAATTATGGTGTGCATTGATGCAGGAAAGGAAGGGCTTGGTGGAGTCCTCACACAAAAATATCATGTGGTATGCTACGAGTCTCGAAAATTAAAAGAGCATGAAAATAATTATGATACCCATGATTTAGAATTAGAATTTATTATTCATGCATTAAAAATGTGGAGCATTACCTCATGGGGAGGAAATTTGAGCTAAGGAAAGACCACTGTGGTATGAAAGATTTGTTTGGACAACCCACATTAAATGTCAGGAAAACTAGATGGTTGGAATTCGTTAGTAAGTATGACTTTGAAATTAAGCACATCAAAGACAAAGAGAACCAAGTGGTTGGTGCACTTAGTAGGAGAGCACATGAGATTCATGTTGCAGCCATCAACATGTTCATGATTGATCCAAAAGATAAAATTATTGAAGCAACAAACTTAGATCAACAATATTTACAAATAAAAGAAACATTACAACAAGACAATTTACAACAAAAATTTAAAGACTTTGAGATAAAAGAAGATGGAATTTGCATGTACAAAGCAAAAGTATATGTGTCGAATATCAATGATCTGAAAAATGTAGTGATGAGGGAAATGCATAATGTGCCATATGTTGGGCACCCAGGATATCATAAAATAATTGCAATTGTAAGAAGCTAATACTTTTGTCCAGGAATGAAGAAAAAAGGGGATAATTATATAGCTAGGTGCCTATAGTGTTATAAGGTGAAGACCAAAAATAGACATCCATCGGAGTTGTTACAACCATTATCAATTCTAGAATTGAAGTGGGAAGTAGTTACATATGATTTTATTACAGAGCTACTGAGAATAGTRAAGCAACATGATTCTATCATTGTGGTGGTGGATAAATTGACTAAGACAACACATTTTATTCAAGTGAAGACTACACACAAGGCATAAAATATTGCAAATATCTACATGAAGGAATTTTTCACGCTGCATGTGTTATCACTGAAATTTTGTCCACAAATGGGTACAGGAATCCAATATCTTCAAATAGCTATTAGTTCACCCATGGACCAAAAATGACCACAAAGAATTTCCAAAAGGTCCAAAACTATACAAACAGTTATAAAATCAGCATGCACTAAAGATATATAGGGAGCGCATGCACGTGCGCCAATCGAAAACATTGGAAAAATGCACATGCACCTGATGTGCGACTGTGGACACAAAAATTCACGCACACTTTAGAATGACGCATTTATGATGTTGGTCGGCCTCCCACCCACTTTTGGTTCAGCTTCCAAGTCGATTTGACATCCAAATCTCGACTGAATCCGGTTGGGTGGCTGGTCAAAGACCTAAAGGTGCCCTAAACAACCCCTTGTTCACACTAAAAGATGGTTGSATAATACCTCAAAGTTGTTCTATAAAAAGAGGCCATGGGTGCACTACATCTTTAAGGAATTCATTTTTATTGTTATGTTGCTAATATTMTCTTGGAGGACCCTCTCTCCTCATCAAGATTATGCTAGCACCAATATTTGGGGGTCCAAGAGCCCTCCCTTGGAGGAAGAAGGGACCCAAAGTCCCCCTTTCTCTTTGGTGCTTTCTTTTCACTAATACAATCCTTTCCATTGGTGACATGAGTCTTGTTTGTTTCTTGTTCTTATGTCCTTATGCACTGTAGTTTAATTGTTTTTATCATTTTCAGTTTAATTCTTAGCTTAGTCTTTGTGTTTTAATCTTCTAACCCGTCCCGTTACTGTTGTCTTGCTTAGCTAACCCAACTAAGCTTGTAAGCACCTCTATTTTGATCACTTAGGTGATGAAAGAGGCACAACAGATTGACGACTCCACTGGGGAAAGGTATCAATTTCCTACCCCATTTGGGTTATTTTAGCTCTTCTTTTTGTTTAATTAACCTGCACGTACCATAACCGGCCCAAGCTGACCTACAAGAAGCAAAATTCAAAGATGAGTTGAAGGAATTTCACTCATAATTTTCTTCACAGCCGTGTGACATTTGCGTGCAAGTTTATCATCCCACAGTCACGCATTATGCACATGTGTGCCAAAATCACTATATTTCTTAGTGCCTCCTATGCACTTGTACCCATTAGTCTCTATTAGTTCACACATTGGCACTCAAAGCGCCTCTGTCTAGTTTGAGACCCGCGCACCTATGCAGAAAAATTATGCATTGTAAGATTTTTGTGATCTATGGAGGGCCCATAGCCTTCTTAAATTTGATTCCATGCATGTTGTAATCTGCACCACACTTACATTCCCTCTCCATATAAAGGGACTGGTCAAAACACATAGGCACTTAGGGGTTAAAATCATAACTTTCCCTCTTTTTTGTCGTTTTACCACACAGATGGCTCACTTTGACTAAAGTTAAGTTGGAATCATTCTACATCACATATAAAACTTGCATTGGGACCAGAAATTGGATAACAATCATTGAGTATGCTCTTCTCTTGCGCTTGAAAGCGATATTGAGAATCAGAAAGAGGTTGTGGGACAATTTCATCTCCTTTAAAAAGACCAAATCTTTAGGAGAGGACAACAGCCCCCTTGGGACTCCTCTTAGTTTATTTTTCGAAACACATCTTAAGATTGTAACGGGCCCATACATGCCCACATGCTACAAAGATAGGATAGTGCTGAAATTTACTTTCTTAGATTAAATCACTAGGGAAGTTTAAAGGTTTTGTAACAGGCCCATACATGCCCACATGTTTACAATCTAGGATAGTTTCGAAGCTTTCTTAGATTAAATCACATTCAAGGAGTTAAAGGAATAGTAAAGGACCCATATGTCCACATGCTATTTTTCTAGGGACTTTAAAATTTTGCAAGGTTGTACCAATGACATTTAGTTAATTAGGTAATCAAAGACTTGTAAGGACCAAGAAAAGTCCACATGCAGCAAGGTGACACCTAATTTATTAAAAAATTTGGCACACTTTCACTCATTCACACACAAAGTCACTTCTCACTCACATAGTTTCCATGTCGAAACATGGGGGCCGAAGTAAGTTTCCTCCAAAGGGATTTTGAAACACCCCACCCTTTTCTTGATGAAACTATTCACTCCCACTTAATTTCAACGAGATTGGCTCACACCCCCAATCTCTCAAACAACCACATCTAATTTTTTTCTAAAAACTCACTAAGTTTTCCTCCATAGGAGGTGCCAAAAGAATTTTTTTAGTCTAGGTAGGATCTTGGGGATAGGCATCCAAATAACTGCCCATTATTTGGTTCTCACATTTTCAAAACAATGGAAGTTGTCAAATAGGGAACTTTAAATCCTCCAAGTCAAGTGTTCCTAACACCATAAGGCAAGGAGATACCTATGAAGGGTTGAAGGTCAAGGTCCGGTTGTTTTGTGCATCCCCCCTTAAGGCACCCACCTCTTGGATGGGATCCAACCCGTGACCCATTTCTTAGGCTAAAAATCTAAATGCCGCACTTTGACCGAGGTACCTAGTGACCAAATTTTAGGAAATCTACCCAGGTGGCAATTGTGAGCTGCAATTGCACCTTGATTGGATTTTGTGTGGCTATTGGGAAATATCCCCAGTTCTTTCGGGATATGCCCCCTCTACCCCTTATTATAACTGATTGTTTCATCCTTCACTAGTTTCTCTTCTGGTGGCTTCATACCCCACTGTCAAGTGCTATTGGAAGGTTTAGTGCTATTTGAGAGGAAGGACGTTACATCTTTTAGGACACGAGCATTTGTTTTCTTTGTTCTCCCACGCAGATAAAATTCACCTATCCACGTATATGCTTATTTATTACAGCACTTTATGTATGATGCCCTTCTGATTACATCTGATTTGGAAATATATTGTGAAGGTTCAAAAAATTGCATCAAAGGCTCTTGTTTATTTATTTCTCTCACCACTATTCGCACACATTCACTCAGCTAGTCAAACATCATAGGGGACCCACAGAACCTCGTTGTTCCAAATGCTTGATAATTCTCCCTCCTATTCTAGGAGGAGTTCCTAGTCTTGCCAACTCATCGGCTCCAACTTATCACACCCCCGTGAGTGCCTCTATCTTGGGATCAAATTTGCTTGGTTCCTATTGGGTATGTGTTATTTTCTTTGCACGAGACGAAGTGTTTGAGCACCTGCGCTGGGCGCGCAGGGGGGTTAGAGGAGGGGCCGCTAGGCCCCCCCTCGGGGGGTGGAGCCCCCACCATGTGGGGGTTCGGGGGCAGCGCCCCCGGATTTTTTTTTTTTTCTGGCCGACATATTTCCGGGATGACATATTACCAGGACGACACATTTCCGGGACCACATGATATTAGGTGGTTTTTTGGCACATGGTATTTTGCCTATGGTTTTCTATTTCCGGTTAAGGAATTAGGGTTTTGGACTAATCCAGATCATTGGGTTAGGGTTTTGGATGCCACTGGCTCCTATATGTATATTGTATTGTAAACAATGTAACACAATGTATGAATATAATATATGATGGTTTTCCCAGTTTGGGTTTCCAGGTGAAAAATCTTCGTGTAATGTTTGTATTTTCCATTGTATTTTTTCTGTTCTTTTCTGA
>JASDQU010352735.1:0-12040 GCA_032191745.1 Picea mariana
CGAGAAACTTCAAACCTTTATACATGAGTAGAATCCTCGGATACCTCGACAAATGCCCCCGAAATATGAGAAATGGCTCCCTAGATTCATTGGTAGTATTGGGGAGAGAGCTGACAATCACATGGATAACTTTTGGGTTTTCTTTCAACTCCACTCTATCAGTGATGATGCTGAGGATTTGGCAATGAAGCTTTTTTCTACCACTCTTCATGGCAATGCTAGGAAATGGTATGACGATCTCCCTGATGCTAGCATCACATCTATGGACCAGTTAGAAGAAACCTTCCTCAAGAGATGGGGTATTAAATTGGAAGATATCCAAAGGCTATTAAAAAGACTTGATTATATGAAACAAGCTAAGATGGAGACTGTCAAGGAATTCCATGATAGGTTCGAGGGCTTGCTGTATCAGATCCCTAAAAGCCATCGTCCTGAAGACAAGTACCTCATCTATCTCTATACCAATGCACTCTTAGTACATTTAGGGTTCCTCCTCAATAAAAAGGGGCCAAAAACAATCAATGATGCATATTACATGGCCATGCAAATCGAGGAGAATATCTCTTTGTCTAAGAGAAAACACATCTTCCCTCTAGGAACCAAAGTTGATGACCCCAAAAGCACCCCAGAAACCCTTAATCTAGAGAGATTACTTTCCCTTGATATCTTTGAAAGAAGGGAACAAGTCATCAATCGACAGGAGGTTGAGGAGAAGGATCCCAAGGGTGTTTTCCAATCCCATGAGGAAGAACAAGAGATTACTCATCCTTCTGTCGAGGATAATGAAGACATGGTTGAAGAGCGAGAGCCTGAAGATATCAAACGCGATGATGAACTATTAATGTGTGCTCCTCCTTCTGATGAATCCATTCAAGAGCCTATTTCCCCTGCACAAGAAGATGAGGAGGAGGTTAGTTACTTTCCTTTTCAGGATTTTGATAATACCTTGTTCTATGATTCAGAGAGTGAAGGAGAAGTGGAATCCTTTGGCACGGTAGATTCTCCTTGTTATACAATTGAGGATGTAGGGGCAAGTCATGAGGATGAGAAGATGATGCATGCTGTTTCATTCGATGAAGACACCCAAGTCCTCGAAGCTCCTGCACAAGAAGAAATAAAAACGGTAAGTTACCCTGCTTTCCAGAATTTTGATGATTCTTTACTTTTTGATTTGGAAAGAGAGGAGGTGCTGAAGAGCCATTGGACGTTTTAACCCCTTCATGTCATGATGAAGATGATGACTTTGTTGATAATATTGATGAATTCATACATGTCGGGAAGCGTAAATGGGATGTGATTGGATACGGCGAAGATCCCATTTATGACATTGAGGGTCGTTTTCAAAAGTTGCCTTCACCTTAACACATGAAGTTACTAATAAACTTGACATTTGGCAACAAGGACATGATATGGTTACAAACCTATTTCAGACACCCAAGGATGACCTGGTGCTATATTTTCCTAATGACTTTCGGTCATACCTTGAGGATTTTTACGATTATTCCTCTGAGCACTTGGATTTATTCCATGAAGAAGATTATCAACCATTGTCGTGCTCAGATCTTGATAGGAGTGAGGACATCGTTTTCCCGAAGAAGGATCCTTGTAATAACGTTCTCCAACCACCTTCGATTACTTTGCCTTGCTGTGTCATTAAAGGTGTAGTTGGGAAGTATGTCTTTGGTATTACGGGAAGGTTGAATACCTGAAGAAGAAGTATGTCATCTCAGTCTTTCAACCATCCCGTAAGAACTTCTTAGTCACACTCTAGGTTTTTGCTATTTCCTTCCCAGACCTTAGAATGTGAAGACTTCCAAGGTAGCCAACCTTCAGACTCTTTGAGTCAGTCTATTGGACCTCTGACTTTTCACCATCCCTTTCTGAGATGGATTGAGCACTCCCCTGAGAGTATGACTTGGTATGATTTTGTCCCTCCCTCCCGCCTCCATGAGCTAGATTTTATGATTTCCGATGATATTGTACATTCTCTAACTCATGTTATTTGTGTGCTTAACTTATCACTGTTTTGGTTTATGATGAAGCACAGAGGCAGGTATTGTGAGACATTGCTGGGATGGTTTCACTGGTTATTTGAGTACACCTAGCTTTCAACCAACAGGTAAGTGCAAAAGTAGGTAGGCATTTGCATTTATTGTATATACCATTTGCATTTCACTCTAGAGTAGATTGTATTTCCATTTGTACATATGCTTGTTTTCATTTTTTGTATTATATATATATGAGCTGGGGGTGATATCACCACCCCAAATGATTGCTAATAATCTTATATTGAGATCAAGCAAGTCACAGGTTATGCCAGAGATGCTGAGATTCTCATGCGCTCTACGGTGAGCACATGTCTCCGAGTTGGAGCCAGATGTTATCCCCTAGCCTAGGGATAACCAAGGAGATTATGTCTCGAGGCCGACAGGTCCTAGACATGGAGTACTAAGAGCCAGATCGACTGGAGCATGGCCCTGGAGGGCCCATCCTTTCATTTTTCAGCACCTCCATTTTGTCAGTAGCAACAACATCCATCACATCGCCCTGGTCCTGCAGCAGAAATGGATCTTGCTCCGTGAGGTAATGAGTCCGGGTATCATGGTATGTGTCACTCTGATCCTCAAAACCTTTGAATATGTGCATTTAATTCTTTTTTGCTTCTGACGTGTGCTTGGACCTTATGCTTTTCCACTTGACCACACCTGGGGGAATGACAGGATGCCCTAGTAAGCTGGTACCCATAGGGATTGAGTTGCCACTGGGGGGATTCATGAAAGGCCATCGTCTGCTCCCACCATACTTACCACTTTTCATCTTTCTCCCGCTCATCCATCCAATTACAGTGGTCTAGGCATTGGGTTGGCCAAATATCTAAGAGTTGTACCTTACCTTGTGGGAAGAAGGGGCTAAAGGCCCAGAGGGTAAAAGTAGCTGGCAAAAGATAAAATCCAAAAGAATGAAACCTTGAGATGCTTCGCCCAGGGATCCTCGAGAAAGTAATAAAAAGCTTCTCAGCAAGAAACAAAGGGACCCATAAAAATAATAAATCAAGACCTAGTTGGAGGATAAGGGGTCTCATCACAAGCTAACCTATTAGGTCCATGGGCATGTAGCGGTATGACACTACCTGCAGCTGGTCACCACGCCAAGGTAGTGGCTCTTGGTGGCATAGCCAAGAGAAAGGGGGTCTCATCACGAGCCAACGTTCTCATTTCCGTGAAATGCTTGTGGGTAACATTGCCACCACTGGTCACCACGCCAGGGCAGTGTCCCCTAACTAGCCTCTTGAAAGAAAAAGAAATAAGAATAAAAGATAAAAGGCATGAATGGGCTTGGAAACATTTGCATCCATGACAAGGTGCAACTCACCCTCTTCACAGGCACCCACAGGTAAGCTATACATTTCCCTGCTATCACTGCACCCCTTGCCTAGACATCCCTTACCACCTCATCCACTCACATGGCCTAGATTTGAATTCTCCCGAAAACATCCCACATCCAATGAGCATTATCCCAATAGGATGTCCTAGCATCCCCTCTAAACTTGGCTTGCAGATTAGCATAATGTCTTTGAGCGCTTGTCCGGGAAAAAGAGGTTTCATGCACATGTTTAATAACTTGATGAGTAGATGTGATCGACATTGCTATGATCCCTGTGACTTATGAGCCCATGGAGGGCATATCTGTTGATGTTGCAGGGCCACACCCGATGGACAGGTACCCGACGGACAGGTACACAGGGAGATGATTAGTTCAGACCTCCATGGGGCTAAAGCCCACCGGAGGGATGCTGAGACCCCAGCCAGTGGCAGAGACAGATCAAAGGATTGCACTAGAGAGGAGGACGTTTCACCAGGGACAACCTGGACCCAGGGGGGTTATGCCCTTTCCACCATGATGCAGGCCTTGGAAGGCCCATGACGTCACCCAGGTCACCCAGCGTTTTGGGATGTTTGTGAGGTAGTTGTGTTCCAAGTGGCACGTGTGGAAGGTTCCTGTGGCCCAAGGAGGCCTAACGTTTTGCTCCATGAGGCCAACGTTGCCCAAAAAAGGCCTAATGTCACCCTAAAAGGGCATGATGTCACATTAGTAGCTTGTTTTAGGGTTTAATTATGACATTTAATGTAAAAACTGGATATTATTTGTAATTGGCCATGTCGGCCTTTTTGACCTAATTCTGGTCATTAGTATTGTATAAATAAGGGGAAAATCCCTCTTATTTTTCAGGATCTTTCACTCACACTTGTGAGGACTTAAATTTGCACCCCTCTTTAGGGTTTCTTGGCTTAAAGTTTAGGCGCACTTGTTGAAGGAGGCTAAATTTGGTGTATTTTGGCAAGCTTCTTGGTGGATGTGTTCAACTAGAGATTTTTTTGATTATTCTTGATGTATGTAAGTGAATTTTCTGCAATTCTTCTTAATTGAATGGTTATGGTTTTATTTATCTTGCATTTACATTCAAGATTATGAAGTTGCTTGACTAAACTGTAGGAAGACTAGCACATGTTATTGTCCTAGCTTCAAAAGCGTTCACCTACTAGATATTGTCAAAAGACCATTTTTCTTGAAGCATGAGCTAAGGCCTTGCCATTGCAACACCTTAGTATCCATTGCTTCATCTTAGCCGATTTTGCTTCATCATTGAGTTAAAGAGGGAGGAAATCTACTAAGGCCTAGGGTTACCTACACCTTAGTAGCTAGTTGCCCCTAGGGTTTGATAATTGGAGCCTTGGGTTACCAACACTCCAACCTATCATTCTCTCTTGTCTTTGACTCTCCATTATCATTTTTCTTCAACATTTGCTGCTGCATTATTGACTCCATTTACCCTAAAAGCACTAGTCTAAGTCATCTCTTGAGTAATTGACCAACACAACCTTCAAAACCTACTCTTTGAGCAACCTACTAACACTTTCTAACCCTAGAAAAACCTAACCTACTAACAACATTGCTGCTGTTACTAAAGTAAGCTACAGCCATCGGATGCAGCATTAAAAGCTCATAAAAGCAATTGAAAAGACTATATTTACCTTGTCTTATTTGCTTCTATCAAATGCTAGTATTATGATTTTAATGGTTAATGATTCTCAGTCATTTTGAAGCTATTTTCAAGGCATTTAATGTGAAGTATTGCTTTATAAAGTTGCTGTTATAAATTTTCTGTTTACTTCAGCATATTCAACAAATTGCTTTTCTCAAGAAAGTCCATGGTTTTATGAAGTGCTAACCAGCAAGTGTACTTGCAAATATATCTAGTTTCTTGTTGCTTTGTTCCGGGCAGGTACACCTTGACATATTATCTTTTCATTGGTTATAAAACCGGACTTTCTGATTGGTGGTGACTTGTGAGAGGGGATCTTTATCTAGCCACTTTTTCTTTGCCTTCTCAAACCCCCAGGTCACCGGGGACGTCTCCCCTAGGCCTACCACCCTAAATATAAAGAGACATCCGATTGAGGTGACAGTGATAGGATAGTCTCCCGTTACGCCAATTTGCTCTCTTTTAACTTTTTCTTCTATCAAAGTACAAATTCCGCAATAACAGTGCCCTCGACCACCAGGTCCAGCATGGATGGACAACTTCTCTCTCTTGCTCAACACCAAGATCCCTAGCCTCTAGCATTCATATTGTATCATTGTACTCACACTGTCTTATCATTTTGCTAGACTATTAGCTTATAGCATTTTGTTGGGCATTTAGTTCTTTATCATTTTGCTTTTAGCATTGATCTAGGAGTTGCTTTCGCAGTCCCACATAGTATTTACACCAATTGTACATTTTAGTCCCATTGACCTTCTTTTTTGGCCATTCAATGTGTAGATTTTTGAGGAACTTTGAGGGCTTCCCAAGAGGCCTGTCTTATGACTTCTTGTTGGGCCCTAAGTTTAGTTATTGAAATCTGTCCTTGCTGCTATTTTAGGACAACAAACAGGTCTGTTTACTTCTGCCAATAAGTCTTCCCTCAACTGATGGATATATGCTCTTTTATGGTGCCCTTGCAAGTGGTTTTAGTAACACAATGTTAGCACATGCAAACCTCAACACATATAACACTCCTCTAGGACCTTAACAAGCTCCTACTGCTGGTTTAAACACTAAGCATCCATGAAATTTAGACACAAGTATTTTTGGTCAACATGACCCTGGATAAACCCCCCACTGGGAAAACCGGTTTAGAGATAGATGTATATAGGAGATCTCAAAGGAAAAGTTACAACAAGGAAAACAAATACAAGTGAACCTGGTACAATAACAACCACACTTGGATGCTTTGGAGTCCCTTGTAGATGTGCTTGCTAGCCCTTGAACAAAGGCGCCCTTTGCCTTGGTGTGCCCTTCTTCTCTTGGTAAGCCTTTAGCCCTCTTCCTTGTCTCTTTCCTTTGCCTTTGACTTGAACCTTGTCTTTGCCTTTGCCCTTTGCCTTGGTCTTTGCACCCTCTACACAAGTGTGCCTCCTCTCCTTGGCTTAGTGCGCACTAAGCACTATTGCACCCCTCCTCTAGCAAATGCTCCACAACAAGTAGGCGCCCTCACATACCATTGCGCCCTCCATTCTCTAGAGTGTGCCCACTCCAAGTATGTGAGCCTCCTCCTCAAGGATGCGCCCTCTCACAAGCTAGATGCGCCTCCTCCCTTTGGATGTGCCCCTCCACAAGCTTGTGCGCCTCCTTGCTTTAGAATGCGCCCTTCTTCAACACTAGCACCCAACCTCCATGAAAGCTCTTCAAGGAAGCTTGCACCCTCTCAATGGCTTCTCCTTCAAACCCTTGACCTCATGCGCTCTTTTCTCCTCAAGAAATGCACCCAAGTGTTCTCTTCTCTTTCTCTCCTCACTCAACTCACTCAAGTGACAAGTGAGTCTCATCCTTACCCTTTTCCCTCCTTTAGTCTCTCTTTGGCCAAACCTAAAAGACCAATGGCCTAGATTCAATCTAGCCATGTCTAATCAATGAGTGAGATTTAATCTCAAAAATCTCAATTAGAAAACCCACTTTCTCAAGTTTCCTTAGTTTGCTTCATGTCCTAATTCACCCACAAAGTGAATTAATTGTCACTTTATGACTTAAGTGACATCTTTCACTTTTGACTTAAATCTCCTAAGTCAACGTGAAATTAGAACATAAAGTAAAGTATCAAGGGTAATAGTCTCCCCCTTTGTGTTTAGAGACTCACAAAAACAAGGGGACCATCTTATCTTATCTTATGTGCCATAAAGTTACAATCGACAATAGTCACATCCAAAATACTCCACCAAGGGGCAAAGCACGCCAATGAGGATTTGAACTTGGGTCATTGTCACAACAACTGCTCTAAGTTGCTACTAGACCACAGCCTGGTGGATGATCATTCATCCATATCTCTTATATATATATATATATATATATATATATTTGCGTCTTTTTATTGTGATGGCTTTGTGTAATGACTGTCAGGTCTGTTACTGAAACCTCAATCCTTGATTGTGTGAAGCTCTTATTTATGGGACATTGGCCAATGGAAGTCAACGTTCTCTTGCAATTAAATTTCCTTAATAATTGCTGCAGAGATGTTACTCTAGCAGTTGGGAATTCAAAACCGTGCAACTTGTTAGTTTTCCTTTGAGAAATTTATTATGTAGATTGGTGGTGTAGGTATCCAATAGCATTAAACATTGTGCACCCAAAACTATGCCCATCCCACCAATTGGCACAATATAGAATCTAGTTTGCAATTTGCAATTTTGTTTTTGCACTCTCCTTGTGGCATCTTCCTACCTCTTTAATCTTCTGTCCATCTGCAACCATAACATTAAAGTCTTTCTTTGGATATACAAATAGATTTACCCTCTTTGTGATATTTATACCATTGAATTTATTGGTACTTCCAGAGTCCACTAGTACAGTCACATTAGTGTTTGGGCAAATATTTTGAAAGTATGTTTTGATGTTCTTTGGAAGAAGTTTCATTGTTCTTGCACAAATGAGGATGGCTTGTTCCTATTGATCTTGGGAGAATCTTTTCATTATGTGCTTCTTCTTTTAGAGTTTTGGTTTCTTTAGCTTGATTCTGTGTATTTTAGCATCTTGAAGCATGATCCATGCTGCATTGATTTGCTATTGCTGCATCTTTTTCTGTAAAAGGGTTTTGTATATATCTCCTAACTACTAATGCATTGTCTTTCAAAAAATTGTCATGTTGGGTAGACTTATTGAACTAGATTCTTCATTATGCAGATACTGTTAAGTTAAATGACCTAATGTATGCAGCATGTGGTGACTCATTATATGCAAGTCTGATTTTGACATCTATTTGTTTAAAACTTATATCCTAACTTGGTAGGAAAAGGTCTTTTGATTCTTGAAAATTTTGTCCTTTCATGCTGATCTCTGTTGGATCAATCTTTTAGGTTGAAGCAGTTCAATTTTTGAGGTTGTGAATGCAAATCTCAGGGCATGTCATGAGTGGGTGTTATATCTTAGGATTCATGGTTCCTTACATTTATTGCCTAAATTTCAGCTTTCTGTTTCTGCAACAGGCTATTAAAGATGTACCAGGGTGCTTGCATCCCCTTGTTTCGCGGGTGCTGCCCTCCATTGGCCCTATATTGGCAAATGTAGGTTTTCTATCACTGCAGAGTTGGCTTACAGCATTACATTGTATGCTTAGGCAAGTTAGTTAGAGGTGTCCTTTCTAGATGGTGTTCTCAGTTTTTCTCCCATATGGAGAATATAGCATGCACTCACATTTATGTTGATATGGGACAGCCTCAGCAACAGCCAATTGGATTGGTCGCTGGTACCTTGGATCTTCTCACAATGTTGTTGAAGGTTTGTTACCTTTTATGGACAAAAGCTTCCAAAATTATTTTCAAGATTAATATGTGGAGTTCTCGATTTTTCTTTTCCTTGTATTGAACAGTGAACCTATCCTCCTATTAGCACGTGTTTTGCAGATTCCTGCTATGGCATATGTTATTTCATCTTATTTCTATTGCAAATGGTTATTTGTTGAAATAACAACCACCATGAAAAGGGCGTATTCTTTATTTGACAATTTTCTTGTTCATTTGTTGCAGAATGCTCCAGCAGATGTTGTGAAAGTCATGCACGATGTTTGCTTCTCATCTGTTATTGGAATAATTCTTCAAAGTGATGATCATAGTGAGCTGCAGGTGACTTCTGAAATTGCTCCCCTGAAGGGTTCTATGATTTCAGTAGATAATAACTTTACGTGATCTTGTGATAAGATTTTTTGCTTGACTTTATGCCGAGGCCTAAAGTTGTTGATTGCTTTTTGGAGAATTGTTATTCTTGTTTCTTATTCTTGTGAATTTTTCTGCTTTTATCATGGTTGCAGAATGCAACTGAATGCCTGGCTGCTTTTGTATTATGGGGAAAAGAAGGGTTGTTGACTTGGGGTGGTGATATTGGCATTACTATGAAAATGCTTCTTGATGCAGCTGGAAGGTGATTTTTTCTTGTCTTACGCTTTTTTTGAGATATTGCATAGATTAATTCATTAAGAAGTACATGGATCGGAGAGAATTACAACACATGAAGATTAGGCATGCTGGGGAAATCCCACCCTATAAAAGCCAAAAAAGCAAGTATAGACATCATGACATAACATAACATAGCATAACATAACATGATACCTATTAGCTTTTATGTAATATCGTTCCAGCACTGAAACATAAAGCATGATGTAATTTTGCTCCTGTATTACAGAATGGTTTTATGGTCATTTGTATTTCTCTGAAAATTAGGTTGCTAATCAATGGCAGATGAATACCTAGATAGTTTCCAAAGAAAGTTGCACTTTATTTTGTGAATCAAAGTTCTGCAGTGCATTTAATTTTGTTATCATAGAGAATCTGTTTTAGTACAATACCTTTGATAAGTTTATTTGTAAGTTTCCTTCTTTTTTCAAGACTCTTAGTAATCCAGTAAAATAGATACATTCCTCATCCTCATATTCAAATTATATTGTGTGAGTGCCATATAGGCTCAGTGTGTCCATTGTATTGATTGAGCTATTTCAGAACTGGTTGAAGAGGTTTGCCTTTATAAGTATTAATGCAGTTGGCTGTGTTTTCTTTGTGAACATATTTCAGGTTTTAGAATTTTACAGATGTATACATGTACAGGTTTATACCGTGAACACATTTGCATGCATAGATATGTATGTACACATTCTTTTTGTGCACATTGTTAATCCATATGCTTACAAGTGTGTATATCAGTGATGCAAATATTGGTATCAACAAAATATCAGTGGGAAATAAAAGGATGCATATTGGATTAGACATATTTTTCATGTATGCTATATTGTGAAGCATGGCAATGGTGAATAGTATTGCATACCATGGAATAATATACATGCATGATCTACAATGTACATACTATCAAGTCTTGGTTCTTATATGTTTTGACTTAATAATTGTCTGCTATGATTGCAGACTTCTAAACCCAGATTTGGACAGTTCTGGGTCACTTTTTGTAGGGAGCTATATTTTACAACTTATTTTACATTTGCCAACGCACATGGCACAACATATCAGAGACCTCGTTGTAGCTCTTGTCAGGCGCATGGAAACTTCAGAGATTGTAGGATTGAAAAACTCAATATTGCTTATCTTCGCCAGGCTAGTATGTGACTTTTTCATGTTCAATTCCTTTCTTGTTAGCAATATACACAACTGCTTGGATTCTAGTTTCTTTTATATTGCCATGGTTCTATTCTTATTCTCTTTTTTGCAGGTGCATTTGAGTGCTCCAAATGTTGGACAATTTATTGATTTACTAGTAACTATACCGGCAAAAGGTTATGAAAATTCTCTAGCCTATGTAATGTCGGAATGGACTAAGCAGCAGGGTAAGTGGTGTTTAACTCTTATTTTTTTTGCAAGATTGAGACATGAGAATGTAGCCATGTATTGTGTTTTCCATATAGGAGTATAATATGGTTTACTGGAGGTGATATACAATGCATGCTTATTTAAAAATAGTGGTTAAACTTTAACCTGCCTGCATGAAGAGACAGATTTTGTTATTCATGTTGATGGAACTGTTATCATAGGATTTGTACTTGTGCAAAGCCCTCCACAAGATCCCAATCTTATGTAACAATTGGAAGTTTCCAGCAGTGTCACCTAAGTTGTGACTTCCCTCGTTTTAGTGATGGAAGAAGGTCCACCACAAGGGAGGCTTCCCTGGTGACCTCAAGGGATCAAATAGCATGATTAGCCAAGCCTACTGCCCCCTATCTTGGTCACCTTGATGTTAGGTCTAGGTATAGGCAAGGTAAGGAAAATAATGAGGTAATTGGTTCACCTGTACGAGATAATAAACAAATCCAAAGCATAAAATAGGCAATTACCAAGTTATATGGCTCATAAATGACCTCTTAGACACTAGATAAACAATAAATCCTATTGCTGTTGCAAATTACAACAGTAAGACAATGTATAACAACAATCAATCTTTTGTAACAGCAATAGGAAAAAGTACCCAGAAATATAGCAATTGAGCATAGAAATTAAGCCTTCAACATGTGTGACAACATCCAATTGCTAGACCTAAATTCTGAGTATCTTAGGCTACTTTTCCAAGTAAGTATGCAACAAACAAAGTAAACCCTAGTGGCTGTAGCAAACTTTTATAACAGCAACAATATCATTAGTTTGCTAAAGTTAGAGTTAGAGGAGTTAGTAGAATTGCTTTGAGAGAGAGAATGCTAGTTCTAAGCATAATTTTCACCACAAGAAGAGCTTTAGACTAGTGCCGTTCTCTTTTAGGGCTTATGGAGTCAAGCATGAAACACTTAAAGAAAGACTTAGATGATAAAAAAGAACGAGGTTCAAACCCTAAGGTGCAAAGTCTCTCGGGCCTTGGGAGTCAAACCCTCAATATCACGATTTCTAGGGTGCAAAGTGATCTAGGTGGATATCGGTGGCCACCCACCTTTTCCAACTGGCTCAAAACAGTTTTTTGACAATTTTGGTAATTTACTATTTTTAGCAGTTTTCACTTCCGGAGCCGTTTTGAGGCCCTAAA
>JASDQU010352741.1:0-12117 GCA_032191745.1 Picea mariana
AATGCTGAATATGTCTCTACGTTTGAGCGGTTTTACATATATCCAATTGGTCTCACTTTTGCTCTACTAGTGGAGGTAACTTCCTGACCACACTGTAGAGCTTCGAATGGAGATCATACGTGCCCAGCTTTGATGTTTTCAATGACTGATTCAACAAACAAATATCTGAGTTACGCAAACCATAAGTTGATAAGCAATCGAAACAATATTTACTAAGATTCACAAAGCATTTTACCTTCACTAAAATGATATGAAACAGTTTACTTTCTGCAGTAGCATATGTTTGACCCAGTTCTTTCCGAGTCATTATTTGGATCATCAGCAGATTGGAACCTGCGAAGCTATTCACACCAACATAGGGTAAACTACTCGTTCCTCCATCAGATCCGGCAATAGTGAGCAAGTTTTATGGCACGTGGAGGTTATTTGCTTGGACCAATGATGAACTGAAACCACTTATCTGGCTGGGAATATGTTTACCTACAACCTGATTGAACCATAAATAATATTACATTTTTTTCTAACCCTCATCTAAAGAAAAACTGAGAATAAAAAAGCTATGGAAACAAAAATATCATAATACTCCATATCCATATTACATTTTTTTCTAACCTTCATCTAAAGAAAAACTGAGAAGAAAAAAGCTATGAAAACAAAAATATCATAATACTCCATATCCATACCTGAGGTACCATGGCTTTCTTCTTTTAAGAGAGCACTTAATAATCCTCCATATCCATACATGAGAACGATAACTTCATTTGCTTTTTAAGAGAGCACTTAATAATCCTTGCTCATAGAGATGGCTTCCCATTTCTTCTGTAAAACTTATGATATGCATTCTTCACTTCTTTCATCTTTGACATCTTGGACTTGGGAGTCTTCTTTCATATTTCAGATCTTGGACACCTGGACTTGGGATACTCCGGAATCGGGGAAAGGCAACGCCTAAAAAATGATATAGTTTATTTTTTAAGTTTTTTTATAAGTATATTATTTCATGAGTAGCATTGTAATGGTAAATTAATTATGAGTAGAAAAATAATTTGTTGCAAGGTGTTTAGGTCAAATTATGATTGATAGGTATTTATTAGTAAATATTTAAAACTATTTCATATCATGTATAAAAGTATGGACCAAGTCAAATAGTTCATGTATAGAAGTATGAGTACACCATAGAAGAATCTAGAAGATATGTAACAAAGAAGATAAGAGTGCCTATTCTTGTTTTCGTAGTGAGATATAAGCAGCATCCTTCATTTTTTCCATCAATATTCCAATCTACTGCTTCTCAAAATTCATTTAGACTCTTCCCCCAATTTCAGTTTGCAAATTCATTTGTTTTCTTTCTCTGTATTTAAATTCATTGGTTTTCTTCCTCTGTATTTAAATTCAATCATTTTCTTCCTCTGTATTTAATTCATCAAGGTGCGATAGAGGCACAAAACATGGAAGTAACCCTCATCTCGGCTCGCAATCTGAAGAAAACGGGCATGGTCTCCAAAACAAAGGCCTACGCAGTGGCATGGATCTCCACCGATCACAAAAACAGGCAATGGACGTCTGTGGACAAGAACAACGACATTGATCCCACCTGGAACCATGCTATGAAGTTTACCAAAGGAGTGGGTACATGAAATATGGATACTTTATACAAACTTGTACAACTAAATAAGGGTCAATTTGTATATAAAGAATTAAAATAAAATCAAACAATTATGGTTCACTTTTGCAAATCCCAAGTGCACTACAAATGCACCTATGCATAGTGCACATAAGGAGTGGGTGTGTGCATCTTGACTAGCTAAAAAAATTGAATTGAATTGGGTGCACCTTGTACAAGTAAAGTGCCAAGTTGTACATGGAGAAGAATTGAAATAAATTTTATTTTGGTTTAACTTGAATATCAAAATTGGACATAACTATACCTACTTAAAACCATAATTCCACTACACTGAAACCCACTGAAACCCTCCTTATAGGAAAAGACCATTTTCTCATTATCCTAAAATTGCACAAGCTAAATTAAGAGAAAATAGAGCTACACACTTTTGCATGCCATACCTAACTATAGTATTTATCAAATTAAATGTATAGTAAATTATTTACAAAAAGTTATTGTAAAACCTTACCTAACAAACACTTTTTCTTGGCTTTCCACCTTTGCATGTAAAGTTGTCCATTGTTCTTCCAACTTTTGTATTTCCTTCCTTGGGAAACCATATAATTTCTGAATCTATTTTCTCTCCTCCTTTGCCTCCTAAATATTGCAAGTGACAACCCTTAATTGAACAAAGAATAATTGCACAAAGGATGACAAAATGGAATTATTCTGTACAAAATTGACATAGGAAAAAAATATACAACGTTCTTTCCAAAATCCATAACAAAATGTTATGTATTATTCACAACATTCTATTGTATTTTAACTACTTTAAGAAAATGTATTTTGATTTAACTGTGTTGTAACTCAATCCACTAAAAAGAGAATTCCACTCTAAAACAAATTAAATATCATAAATGGATAGTAAATTGTCGACTAAAAGTTATTTGTAAAACTTTACCTAGCAGACTTTTTCTAGGATTTCCACCCGAAAGTAAAGTTAACCAACATTATTCAATGAATATTTCAACCAATGTCATCCATCATTTCAATGCGTGAGCGTAATGACCCCATTTTGCTTCCAATCGAGGAGCAAAGAACCCTAGGTGATACCTTTTGAGGTTCGATTGTTTGCTTCTGTCAGTATCAGTTAATAAGTTTATCTATGTAGGTAGGTCCCTTGCTTAACTCTTCAAACATTTGTTCCTACCTTGGAAGATCATAAAATTTTTGGTTGTGTTTTCTCCCCTTCCCTAAGTTGTAAATCTCATGATTTACACACACTAAAGATAACAAAATTAACTACCCTACTTACATAGAAAAAAATATGCAACTTCTTTTCAAAATACATAACAAAATGTCGCGTAATATTGCAACATTTTTAAAACTATAAATGCATTTAGAAACTTTTAAGTTCTCCCATACAATTTTGTCACATTTCATAGTAACATTTTCAAAAAAGATAAAATGTTAAGAACATATTTAAGTAAAAAATTAAGTTGTCCAAGAAACATTCATGACATAAACTATTAAATAAGACTACACTTCAAGACATGATGTTCAATTTTGGCTTTTGATACTTTAGACTTATTATGGTTTTTTATCCTTTATGTTTTTTTTTCCTTTGTGGTTCATGGCGTGAATCTCCCTATGTCCACAATAATCCCCCAAAAAATCTGAAGAACATAGGAGGGTCAAGAATTTCGAGAATATTGGCTCATAGAATGCAGCATGTCGCATAGACGAGACTCGAACCTGGGTGGGGAGGAGAAAACTCCGCACCCCAACCAATTGAGATACAACCACTTGACTCTTTAGACTTATTATAGATAGTTGACACACATAAATTGTATTTATACAATTTCTTTTTAAATCCACAACACAAAGCCATACAACATTTATATGAATACAAACATTTACCAAAATCTTT
Organism: Picea mariana; assembly: GCA_032191745.1. Classification (NCBI taxonomy): domain Eukaryota; kingdom Viridiplantae; phylum Streptophyta; class Pinopsida; order Pinales; family Pinaceae; genus Picea; species Picea mariana. Next base: position 3,534 of record JASDQU010352741.1, read on the forward strand.
CAATTTCTTGCCTCCACACTTTGAATTTCTTGCCCCCACATTATGAGGTAAATTTCCCATTAATTTTTGTTGATTTTCAACTTGATATTCATTATCCCAATGTACTTACTCTATATAGTGAAAACACATATTTATGCAGTTTATTTTCAAAACCCATAACAAAATGTCATATAGCATTGTACAACACTTTTACCAATATTTCATAGCATTTCCCAAGCAAATTAAATAGTGAAACGTATTGTTGCAAACTATGCATTTCTTCTACAGATAATCATGGTAGAAATTTTAAGGTAAGTCGTTCATTTTTTTCTCTTATCCATGCTCTGTTCCAGCTTAAACTTGGCAATGTTAAATAATCATTGACTCTAGTGTTTTCCCTGTCAAAAGTGGAAGTTAACTTTTAGTTCATGGCACATTTCATCGTAATCTTTTCGAAAATAATTGCTAATATGTAAATATTCAGTTTTTCCAGACACATTCATGCCGAAATAAAATAGGAAAAACTGTAGAAGGTTGCATTCAAGAACCTAAGCTTTTAGGTGAGGCACTCATTTATGGCTCCAATTTGGGGATGTGCTTCTCTATTTCGAGATCTCGACAGCGGCTACGTCGAATTTCTGTTGGAAAACATAGTGAAACGTTCAATAACCTTGTAGTGTTATTCAAATAAAATCTTATCAAGTAAATGCATACCTTAATGTAAGTTGGACCTCTTAGTGCCTGATAGAGTAAACTGTCAGGTTATTTTAACTATTGTGATTATAATTAGTTGCATGCAACTATTATGATTATGCTTTATGATTCTCATGGTTTTCTAGGAATGCAGAGTCGACGGGTGGTTCCCCGAGTTTTTTCAATGGGAGAACAATAATGGTTCACTTCATTGTTGTTTGTTTGACATCAAGTTGGCCCTCAACGCATGACCTAGCAGATCCCACCTATCTTTTTGCACTCGGATCAAGCATCTTTATCACTTGCAAGCATGCTCACCACCCTCAAGAATGTCAACTTTCCACTCCCACTTTGTGTTATTACTCCGACCATCGTTCCCTTCCATATGTTGACTGACGAGCTTGTCCCTTCCTCCATCTGCATTTGAAGATCACCATTTCCTACAATCCCTTCCTCCAGATCCTCATCGATTGACAACAATAGTTGCTCATCTCCAAAATCTTTGCAGCCCAAAACCTGATGATCAAAGTGATGGTAAATAAACTAAAAATAATGTATATATCTCAAAACAAGGTAACATGACAACGAAGAGAACCGACCCGTAGAGGCAGTGTGTGTTCTCATTCGTCGATAGTGTACACGTTGGATACAACTACTGGAAAAATTGGCCTCCAATAAATGTATCGGTCGCATTAGCATACAACTTTGGACTCTTTCTATTCGAACTGATTACAGGGAGGAATCCACAACATGGTCTCGTTGATTATATAAATCTTGTAATCTACGTTGAACCTTGTGATTCTATGTTCCTCTAAAGTGCAACTATATTTTAGAATACCTGTAGATCTTGTTTAAAAACTTTGTACAATATTTATGGTGGCATTGGCTCTCAATAGTGAGTTTTCTATTTTTCCAGAAGATAAAACAATCTATCCTTGCAAGTCTTAGAAAGTGGCCATCTGCCTAAAATAGATATCAAATTAATATCATGCATTCATAAAGTCAATTTACAATTAGCATGCTATGTTTGTTCTATACAATTTAATGTTTAGTCTTATATAGTGATTTAGTGTATTATTCTCTGTTACAAAGTAGATTCACATTGTTTCCTTAGTCTCTCCACATGTAACAATTTCTGTACATTTTCTCATTGTGTTAATTGCAACTTGTGAAACAAGTTGCAATTGGTGTAGATGACAAAGCAGGCTGGGATGAGATACTGAATTCACGGCTTAATGGAAAATGTAATATTGAAGAAGTTTGCACTATGGCAGCTCTTGCATACAATTATGTTCGCAAGAATCCAAGGAAGTGACCATCTATGAGAGGCATATCACAAGCTTTGGCAAGATTACAAAAGACAAAACACAACATTGAGCATCTAAGCCAAGCCTTCTCATTTGTAGGGGAAGGGAATTCTGAAGTTGTAGAGAAGATAGAGCTTCAGATAGCTAAATTAAACAAGTTAGATAGTATATCAGAGAAACATGAAGTTTGATGATGTCTGGATGTAAGATGAGATGGTTGTGTCCAGAGTTTAGTCAATGGAGAGGTACCTTACGTGTCGAGGATCCGCAATGCACATCATGTTCTTAGAGTCCCACATATGTTGTGTGAGCTCTGGAATGGTCAGTGCCATGTACTGTTGGGAGCCTCGGGGGGTCAGGGGAGCGAATCCAACCATCAATAAATGAAGACGGGGGAACGGAATCAGATTCACCGCAAGCTTTTTCAGTTCCGAGTTCAGTTGACCAGGAAATATCAGGCAGCATGTCACTCCACTCATGGTCGCGGAGATTAAATGGTTCAAATCTCCAACTGCAAAACCAAACAAGTTGTAAGCCCTAAAACCCAGATAAGAAATCGATAAACCCCAAACCCAATTAAACCATCGATAAACCCTAAGCCCAATTAACCCATTGATAAATCCTAGACCCTAAGCATAATATGAAAGAATGTGAGATTCAATGCTACTTACAGCGAGGAGTAGTGAGCTTGAGTGTCCTGAAGCAAATTTCCTACAGGGCCTCATTGTTGAGAAAGACATTACCCTGGAACCATTGGGTATTCCGAATTTTTCCATTCATTCTGAATTTGGTGTAGATCAGAGTGATAGATTCCACAGTATGCGACCTTCTTAGTTACATCATTGGATATGGTTTTCCTGCCAATACAAATTAAAGCATTTAGTGAAATGAAACTGGACTTTCCCATCCACTTACAAATGAAAAGGGTTAACCATCCTGGAACCTGTGAGTGTAGTTGATGGGCGAGAGAATGCTAGTGTCGTCACTGGCTACGCATCACTCAACCTCAAACCGACTTAATTATCCTTCCTTGACCATCACTATCTTCTCTTTGTAGAACCAAAAACTCAGAATGTATTTCAACACAACACTGTTGATGAAAAACAATAGTAGTGCAGAATGGTAGACGAACAAAGAGCCGTAAACAATAGCAGTGCAGAACGGTAGAAGAACAAAGAGCCAAGGAGTATTTAAAAGGTTTGGAAGAAATAATTTATGGGGAGAGATAAAGGATGAAAGAGCTTCAGAGCTTCATGGGAGGAATGGATATTTAGTATAGATTCGCAACTACATGTACATGAACAAAATTTGTATCATTTCACAATTGCAAAGGAAAATTAAATATGTCAGGATAAAATGTCAAGTCTGAGTTTTCCAAGATCTTATGAAGGGCATTTATGAACTTCAAAATAAGCTACATCATACCTTATCAGACAAATGTAGGCTTCAACTGGACAACTGGGCAATGCATGCTTCAAGTGTTGTCACAAGGTTTGCAAGAGATAATGGATGAAAGAGCTTCATGGGAGGGGGAAGGGGAGGTGCAGGGAAGAGTTAGAACTCATTCTAAATCAAACACTTGTAAATCATTGCATTGTTCTTTTGCTGGTGTTTCAAACTAAAATCTCAGAGTTAAAAAATGAAGAAATTTCATATTTTTGGGTGTGTTTAGGCTTTTTAGGGTGTTGAATCAATTTATGTATTCAAAACATGATTTAAGTAATATAAAGTTGTGATTTCACCAACAATTGCCTTAGTTGCCTGAAAATCAAACTACACCTATTTAAACTAAATGTCAGGTGATAAAAAATACTGATACCAAAACTGATGTGGTCTAATTTCCTTGGTCTCTTGGTCCAGAGTTGAATGCATATGTTCTTTATTTCCATTATCTAAATATTACTATCCTCAAAGGACAAGCATTATTGAAGACATACTTCCATCTCTCATAGTTGTGTTGCAAATTAGAATGTGTTGTCAACATATCCTTGCTCTTTTTGACATTGTACTCGGTTAGTTTTTAGGTAATGGTTAAACATTTATAGGAGTTTTAATATTGTACTTAGCCTTAGCATTATCCACTCCATTTGTCAAGATTTATATATAGATTTTTTATCCATGCCAAATATCCTTCATGAAAAAGTGCTTGCAATGAAACATTGAAGGTTGCAAAGGTTTAGCCTTAGCATTGTCCTTTCCATTTGTCAAAATTAATATGTAGATTTTGTATCCATGCCAAATATCCTTCATGAAAGAGTGCTTGCAATGAAACATTGAACGCTGTAAAGGTTGTCGTTAGGTTCAAACCACTCAAACTCCTTAATACCACCTTGTTTATTTGGCATGCCCGGGGTCTATATAAAACCACAAGACTAACAGAATAGATTTCACGCTACATGAAAACAGAAATTATTCAAGCTCGACTTCCATTATAAGTTTTCTCCACACACTACATGGTCTACCCTTTCCTCTGAGATGGATAGAGGTTCTTTGTGATGAACAGTCTTAATTTTGAAGTGCATAACAACACCAAATACAATTCAATTGATTGATTTATCACACAATGATTACATAATGATAAACCAACAAAATATGTACTATGGAACATAAGGAATGCTCACAGAAGGGAAAGATTATTGACTGATGATTTAGACTCCAAACACCTAACCAGAAGTTGGTTTATGTGACCTCAAACCAGATGCACTTGGACTCGTATTTTTTCCTTGACCAACCTGGGAAGTGCCTGAATGCTTTTACCCTGTGTGGGCTATATGTTTGTCTGAGCTCACTTGGGGGCTATATATTTGTTTAGCTTCTGCAAGTCGTGGACTGAATGCAGATTTGGATTCATGAATTGGTGTGCATTTACTCGAGCTAGTTATCTGTGGACTATATGCGTGTTTGACCTCACCACGACTTCGTGTAATCATCTCATCCAAAACTTCGCCATCATCTGCATGTGCCCCCATGGTTCCTAGTCCGAACCCTTGAATTCCAGCTTCCTGCATTCAATATATGTTATAGTTCAATTTATTTATGTTCATGCTGTAGGGGATACAAAGCGATTGGAGTAATAAACATTGAGTATCTAAGCCAAGCCTTCTCATTTGCAGGGGAACAAAATTCTGAAGTTGTAGAGATTTTCCACCAACTAATGAACAGAGAGCGTTGTGTTGTAGGGTTCCACCATTGTATCTGAGACCTTGGGAGACGGGAAGATAGAGAATGTGAGCATCATCCTATCCGGGTATTCTTCTCTGATATTGGATATGAGCAATGTGCCCATTCCAGACCCTGTTCCACTCCCGAGAGAATGGCATATTTGAAACCCTGCATGCACCACAAAACTGCAAGACCATTAAATAAAAAAAATCAATACACAACAACAACGAAACATGGACTATTGACATAAAGAAACGTCAATTTACCTCAACAACAATGGAAACATGGACTATTGACTTTAAGAAACGTTAATTTACCTTCGAGACAGTCGCAGTTCTCGGCCTCTTTCTTGACGACATCCAACACTGAATCGATGAGTTCAACGCCTTCGGTGTAATGGCTCTTGGCCCAGTTGTTAGCAGCTCTAGACTGGCCAAAAACAAATTTGTCAGGCCTGAATATCTGACCATAAGGGCCTGATCTCATGTTGTCCATGGTCTCGGGCTCAAGATCCATGAGAATAGCCCGCGGAACAAACCTCCCACGGCTTACCTCATTGTAGTACACATTCACATTCACATTGTTATCAACAATGCGAGTTATGTTAGGCTTTTGCGAGGTGGCAAGGCAATGCAACTGCTCAGAATTGGGGAACAAAGGAAAATATCGTTCTTCATTGCGAATTATGAAGCAGAATTGCCAGGTGTATGCCAAAGTGACTATCTGTAATCTGATTTTTGCAAAAGGATAGGCTTTAGAGAAGAATGGGCGAGAGTAAGCTAGATATGACCATAATAGCAGTAGAGGGCCTGAAAAATGTGAACTCATTGAGTAAAAAACTAAAGCCATATGCAGTTGCTTGGATAGATCCGCTGGTGAAAAAATCCACCCAAACCCTACAAAATTCAGGACTGGATCCTGTCTGGAAGTAGACCCTTTGCCTTCCTCTACAGACCAAATTGCTCAATCACCCAAATGCAGCTGATGGCAGTGACTTTTGGTGGTGACTTTTTGGCGGCGACATGTCATGTATCCATACATTATGGACAGACAACGAAAATGCGAGAGTGAACTCCCCCCTAAAAGAACACCTTTGGCGTAATTAGGAAATCTTTCAATGTGACGAATGTTTTGTATAAAATGTATGTATTATTGATAATTTGGATTAAGTGCAATTTTGTTAAAATAGTAAAGGAGCGATCAGTCATAAAAAAAATATTTAATGTTAATGGTAAAATATAATTTGTTAAATTTGAAAATTTAATTAACAAACAAGATAAGAATAACTAGAGAAAATCATTAAAATGTTTTTCAATTTTCAACACTTACATGACATAAATGATAGGAGAGGATTAATTGGGTGAAGTTAGAATTTTAAGTTAGTCAAAACAAATGAGGTGATTAGATTTGTGGGAGTGTTCACCAAGACTTAAAGATGCTATTATGAAAGGGGTATTGTCAATATGTTATTTGACACTAGCTTTAAATGATGTTTATGTATAATTTTTCACGGGAGCATGGAATTTTGTAAAATCATATCAACTATATGTTAGTTTAGCTTAATAAATCAGATCCAGAATTAACCAGAATTAGTTTAGCCTATCAACTATATATGATTTGCCACCAGAACTAACCATTCAAATCAGATCCAAGGATTTCTACATCTAACAAAATTCAAAATTCAAGGTTATAAAGTTGGTAAAAGTCACATCTAACAAAATCCAAAATCCTTAGTCTAAAAGTTCTGTGTTTTGGTTCTTTCTCGGTCATATTTTCCACTCGATTTTGTTCCAAATTCTGGTCACAAATTGTTAGAACTGTAGATTTAAATGGCTGAGTTTGTATTTTTTTTTGCACCTTGGTGTTTTTGTGAATGTTGAATTCATTAATGCTTTCAAAAATACCAAAACTTAGAACATTTAGACAACACCAATTCAAAATTCAAGGTTACAAAGTCAGATGATAGATCTAACAAAATTCAAAATTCAAGGTTATAAAGTCTATCAAAGTCACTTCTAACAAAATTCAAGGTTAGAAAGTGGTTTCTTGTAAATGAAAATAATAATAATAAAGACACCATCTAATTATTCTACTAAATGGTCTTTTAGTGAGAACCCAACTACATAAATCTGCAGGAAATCACTTTTTTTTATTGTTTAAAATCAATTTTTGAATGCAAAAATAAATTCAGCATGCTGAAAAACCTCTAGACCACTTTGATTATATAGAAATAATTACTCAAATCTATGAAACAATTTCTTGGAAAATTTCCATTAAATATTCCTGAAAAATACCACAAGAAAAATCATTTTAATAAAAAGAAGTTTAATAGGGTAGTCCTTTTAATAAAAAAAGGTTTAACAGAGTAGTTGGTCAGTATAGAATATAGATGCAATAAAAAATGGTCAAATAAAGGAGTTGGTCCGTATAGAATTTATTTCCCGTCTGGTTATGGATTCAAATCCTGTGAGCCTTCATCTGGTTATGGATTCAAATTCTGTGGGCCTCCGCATCTTTCACATCTTTCAATTTGGGAAAATATAAAACAATAATAATTAAAAAACTAAAATCCGTAAGAATCCAAGATTACCTACCCACTCGTACCTCGTTTTTCACCGCCGAAGACTTGACACGAACATGCTACGCACAACCCGTAGTTAAGACTAACTTGGAAATAAAAACCTGTATCATGTATCGTATGTTGTGAATTCTTGAAATGGTAGTCATTGTCTCCCGTCAGACTACACAGAACCTGCGCCGCACCCAAAAAGCCAAGAAATTGAAAGCTTTTGGACGGGGAAGGCAAAGAATACGTCAAAACGGGTCGCTGAAGAACTGAACAGCGAGTCGGAGGGATGGAATTTTACAGGCAAATTGACCGTCATGGTCAAATTTGTCCAATTTCTTCCCAACTGTCAATATTTTTACGCCGAAAGGCGTATACCTATTGACAATGGGCACATTTAATGATCTTTTAACCTTAAACCCTAATCTGATGGCTATGCATTGAAGATGCTAGCATATTCTTAGTCGTCCTCCAAAATCAATGGGTCAGATTTATTGTTCATAACTTTCTTGCATTTATCAATTCGTCCGTTAACCTGTTTACTTTTTAACATTTACCTAATCATATTAAGAAATTACTGAAACACTATATGATTGCCACGTTTAAATGATTAACCTTCAAAATTACCACGTTCAGATTTCTTAGTTACCCTGGCATTTCATTCTCTATCCGCGCGTTTCATTTTTCTGCTGGCTTTCCTCAGCTGTACGCGCGTTTCATCTGTCCGCGCGTTTCTTTTTTCGCTGGCTTTCAGGAATCTTGGCCGGCGATTCGAACTATACTTTTGTTAGAGGGCTGCGACGCGTCTATACTTTTGGATTACAGGGCTGTGACAATGCCGTTTGGTATTGCATTGGGAATTGGGATTTCCTCGGCT
>JASDQU010352748.1:789-12117 GCA_032191745.1 Picea mariana
TGTCATCTTCAAAAATTCATTTCTCCTCAACCATGAGGATCCACGTGACGTGCCACATACCACCGGAAACAACATGATGTATACTATCCATCCATGGGTGTTGTATCTGCATGTGCATTTTCCTTCATGTCCAAATACCTTCATCAATCTTACAGTCCAAAACCCATGACTAGGGTTGACATCAATGACAACAACCAATCTTCCAACAAAGTGTGGGTCGTCCCGAAGGTGTCTTGAGAGATATGGAAGAAACGAATATGCATCATAATTTATAAGTGTGCCAACATATATTTTTGGTATAGTCGTTGGTTGAGTGAGCGCGTGCTGCAAGAAGAAACCCTAAGCTATAAGAAGGTGTAGAGTTTTATGTCAATGTTGGACACGTATGTCATGTAATTAAAGAGAGGTATGTTATGTGTCATCGCAAGTGCACCCTGTTGAAGGTTATAGTTCTTTTGAAGAAATCTACACGAGAATTCATTGTTGTTTGAAACTAGAAAAAGGAAGTGCCTTTGACTTGGTAAAGAAAGAATTTAATGTCTCTATATTTTACGTTTATTCGGGAATTTAGAATTCTTTTTGAAAACTATTTATAAAGGATTTAAAATTTGATCCTATAGTCTTTAGGGTTAAGCCTTTGATTGAATGGGCTTGGAGTTACACGATGCTCAAGGGTTTGGTTTGAAAACTAAGTTGATCATCAATTTAAAGAGATTTTGGATTAAGCTTGCAACAAGTGATTTGTAATTTATGGCGATGGATTGCCATTGTGAAAAGGGAAAGAATGAATTGATATTTGATTGCTTCTGTATCAACATACTATGAGGTGAAGTGATTTCATTCAATAAATTTCAAACTAATTAATGAAAGAAAGGATGAAAGACATAAGTAGAGTCGATGTCTCACTATGAGATCAAGCCAATGTCTACAAATTTAAGAGATTTACATACACACCATCGACAATTTTGAAGAATAATTCAACTCCTGCATTCTAGACTTGTGTCTGTTCATAATTTTATGACAACTCTTGCACTCTGGACTTATGTTTGTTCATAATTTTTATTTGTGATACTTATTGTTGTTCCTTTTGTAAGTATCAAATATTGAATTGAATTATGATTGTAAGTGGGTGGATTTTTCGTTGAAGCCACCACCCTTTTGTTGAGATGAAAATTTTCTATTGTCGAGTTGGATTATTATAAAAGGGTGGAATTGCAAGAAACCCTCACTCCAGCAAGAAGATATGCAACAAAAGAAAACCCATTCTGACCTTGTTTCTGTTAAGAAATTTCGACAATCTGCTCACAACAAACAAAATCAGTGAAGTCAATGAAGTTGATAATGATCAAATGATAAATCAATGTTTTGATCTTCACTCATGTATGCATTGTGAAAATGTACACATTGTTTCAATAGCTTATACAGGGGTTGGATTTCTTATTGGACATACTTGTGAATGATGATCAAGGGAATTTGAACAACTTCTCCCTGACAAGGGGAACAAAATCTAAAGTTTTTAGTAAGGTTCCAAGTTTTAGAGCCTGTGAACAGATGATCAAGTATGCAACCTAGTTCCTGGTATGCATCCTTGTTCCTGAACATATTGTTGTTGATATGGTTTGTGGTCATCCTGAAACCATCTCTTCATAGTTTTTTTGCCTTGAGGTCTTGATAGTTTGTGGTCAGCTTAAAACCACCATTTAAGCAAAAGACATGAAGTTATGCCTTCAGATTTTTGAGCCTTGAGCTCTTGTTGGTTTATGGTCAACTTAAAACCATGTCATTTAGTAGAAGACATCAGCTTCTGCTAGACACTTAGTTTGTGGTCATCTCAAAACCACCAGATGGGTTTGTGGTCATCTCGAAACCACCAAATGAGTTTGTGGTCATCCTAAAACGACCAGATTGGTTTGTGGTCATCCCGAAACCACCAGATGAATTTGAGGTCAACCTTAAACCACCAATTTAGTAGAATCCTTCATCTTCTGCTATTTTTTCAGAGTTCAGAGAGGATCTTAATCCCTCTGAATATTTGCATGACACATTACTAGTTGTCAAGAAGTGACGGTTTTTCAGGGAAGAACGAACTTATGATTAAGGGGGGATGCTGAAAACTCTAATCTCAATTCGATATCTTACCCTAAAAGTCATACATTTAGAGTAAAGTTACGCAATATGTACTATATAAACATTATTTATGTACACATTAATTGAATTGACGTTGTGCCTTTTCTGCCAGTCTTCTTTGCCTTCTTGATGTTGTTATTTATTTACTTTATTGCCTATATTCTTAACATTAAGATCTTTCTTATTTGCTAATTCTTCTTTCTTAATTACTTTTATTTGTTTGTCGTTTGATCTCAGCCTTTGCTTTGTCTTTTTCTAGTGCTTCTAGTCTAAATTAGAATTTAAATGTAGAATTATTTGCTAATTATTTAAATGAGTGTTGATTTTCTCTATTACTAAGATGCATTGAAGTAAAGTTATAAATATATTAAACATAGTATAATTATTTTAAATATATGGAATTATAAATGAATTAGAAATATTTACTTAGATAAAAATCACTACTTTTGAAGAACAAAGTATATAAAACATTTATTTTTATTTGGATTGAAGCTCAACACAAAATTAATTTGTCATCTTTGAATTCAGAGTGTAGAACTTCCATTTTTCTCTAAACATTTCTATCCCGAGAAGAAGTTCACATCTTCAAGCTTAGTTGAGGTTCTTACCTATAGTATTTTCCATTAAGATGAAGATATACGGAGAGGGGGTTCACCCTTTGCAGATGCATGTGAATACCAAAAACGTATGACTGTCAATTGTTAAAACTAATCCAAATCAAGATTGTATGAAAGTTAGTTCAAGTGGGAATGCTCAAACTTTGGGCATGGGCTCCCATGTGCCTGATTTGACCAAAAGGAGGTACATATACACCAATATTCATGAGATGGGAGTCTTAACTAGACATGCACTCAACGAATAATTGTTTTTAGGTGTCCTTGGGAATTTATGGGAAGCAACATTCTCTATTTCATGGATTTGCAAGGACTGCACAAGTATCAAAGTTTATCAATCATGCACCATCACACCAGTTTAATCATAAAGCTTGAATAAACCTTGATTTGGTTGATTACATCTTTGACTAGCGGTGAATGATGTGTAATTGGCCAGTAAACCATTATTTCAAGTGTATTAAGTTGTGTTACTGTTGCTTTGTGATGTATCATAGGTGACCAAAATGAGGATGATAACACCGCCACTTCAGATCCCTAGATACTAAGAAGAATTTAGCAGGTCTTCCATTGATTAAAGGGTCCACCCATGGGCTTCCTATGAGTGGGTCCACCCATGAGCTTCCTATGAATGTATAGATCCTCAAGATCGAATTTTCAATGCACTTGTTTTCTTTTATAAATTTTAAAAGGAATACCTCGTTAACCCAACCAAAAGCATTTTCCATGTCTAGCTTTATAATCATTTATATCTCTTAGCAAGTATGTTGTGGTGTATTTCCTCTTGGATTATGATTATATTTTTTAAATGAGAAGATCTAAAAAAACCATCAAAGAAAATAGCTTGGATATGATTATTTTTAATCTATTAATAATTTGTTTTTAAAGAAAATAACTTGGATATTGTTATTTTTATCTATTAATATATTTTTAGTATATATTGTAAGATACATTTTAGAGAGATATTTGAATTATCGCACCAAAGTTAAAGGAATTTTTCTCTTTGGGTATGAAAGATAAGAATGTGGAATCTTTTATCTTCCTCATTTTCATGTTTTATTAACTAAATTTTGTGAGGTCATCTATGTGTGCATGATGTTTTTCTTATATAACCAATTTGTGGAATATTGGTTGTATTTATGATTAATTATATTGGGGATGTTTCTCAACATTTTTTCTTATTCCCCTCCCTATTTGTGTAGAGGTTTCTAGATAGAGTTAGAAATTGCTAACTCCATGAAGCAATCTACTTTAAATCAGTAAAGTTCTACTTTAAATCAGTAAAGTTGTATAAGTAAAATATCTAACCAATCTACAATGAATCCTAAACCATAACTTTATTACATTTTAGTTGTTATGGTTTTGCACCGTTTAAGTTTGCTCAAAGATGACGTCTTCAACAATATGTTTTTTAATTCAAAGTAAAATAAAAAACAAAGTAAAATTAACTTTTTTTTGTTTTCATTTTGTTTTTTCGTTAATTCTGATGTTTTGATTATATTTTAGTTGTTATGGTTTTGCACCCTTTAAGTTTTGCTCAAAAATGATGTCTTCAACAATCTGTTTTTTAATTCAAAGTAAAATAAAAAACAAAGTAAAATTAACTTTTATTGTTTTCATTTTGTTTTTTCGTTAATTCTGATGTTTTGATTATATTCTATATAAAAACATAACCATTTCTTTTCTTTATAGGATGTGAAAATTTTGTAGTTTCTAAACATCTATTTACATCAACTAAAAAGCTAAATCAAATAATCACTAGCAATAACCACTTTATAAAAGTGGTTGTTATATGTCGATCTCGTCATTTTTCACCTTTCCAAATTAATGACGCCAATAGGCATATATCAACCACTTTTATAAAATGGTTGTTGCTAGTTGAAGGTGAACATGTCTTGGAAACGACTATTAATAAATTAATACATTTAATTAATATAATAATTGAATATTACATTAATTTAATATATAATAAAAAATGTATAAATTAAAGTATTAATCGATTAATAAATATATTAAAGTATAAATATAACATATTAATTGATTGATACATTGATAATGCAATGTATTAATGTATTTAGTAATACATTACATTAATGTATAATGTATTACATTAATCCAAATATAATACTTTAATGTATTATAAATTAATATTTTACATTAATAAATTAATTTATAATACATTAATATGTAATATATTAATACATTAAAGTATTCATACATTACATTAATACATTGATGTGTAATGTAACAATAATATAATATATAATAAACATTTATAAATAAAAGTATTAATTTGCATTAGTGTCTAATGTAATATATTAAATGATTAATAGACTAATAACTTAATGCATTAATCAATTAATTAATACATTGATAAGATAATAATACACTAATAAATTAATACAATAAATATATCAATAAATACATTAAATGCATTAAAAAATTGATTACTAAAGTATTAATACAGTAGTAAGTATTATTATATTAATTAAAGTAGTAATACATTAGTATAAATTAAAGTTTTCATTTACATAAATGTATAATTTAAAATATTAATTGATTAATACATTAATAATGTAATCTATTAATTAAGTAATACATTTATACAATATTAATTACTTATTATATCAATTAAAGTAGTAATACATTAGTAAATTCATTTACATAAATGTATAATTTAAAGTATTAATTAATTAATGCATTAATAATGTAATCTATTAATTAAGTAATACATTTATACAATATTAATTACTTATTATATCAATTAAAGTAGTAATACATTAATATAAATTAAAGTATTCATTTATATAAATGTATAATTTAAAGTATTAATTAATTAATGCATTAATAATGTAATCTATTAATTAAGTAATACATTTATACAATATTAATTACTTATTATATTAATTAAAGTAGTAACACATTAGTATAAATTAAAATATTCATTTACATAAATGTATAATTTAAAGTATTAATTAATTAATGCATTAATAATGTTATCTATTAATTAAGTAATACATTTATACAATATTAATTACTACATTGTTAAAATACTAATATAATAATAAAGTAAAAGATTAATAATACATTGTTAAAGTAATAATAAAAAAATAATTTTATACCTTTAATACATTAAATGAATTAATAAATACATTAGTAAGTATTAATATATTAATGTTTAATGTAACATATTTAATTATTAATAAATTAATAATTCATTAATAAATACATTCTTAAAGTATTAATGCCTTAATAAATATATTACTAAAGTAGTAATACATTAACAATATATTATTTAAGTATTAATACAATAATATCTTAATTGAAAATGACTATGGTTGAGTATGGTTGACCATGACAATGATTTACTTTGGTATACCTTGGTTAACTTTGGGAAGGAAAGGTTGGATATGGTTGACTATGGTTGTCATTCATCATGGTTGAGTGAGAATGACCATGACCATGGTTGACTATGGTTGATCATAGTTTATTATGGTTGAACATGCCTATCGCTGACCTTCGTTGACCATGTGGATCTTATTATGGTGGGCCATATTGATTATGTTCACTATAGTTTACTATGGTACTACTGCATTGCAATGTTGATCATATTTTCTTTGTCAAATTACGACATCATGTTTTGTTCATTACATGCCAACATCAGTTTTTGTTCATCACATTGTGAAATCAACTTTTGTTCATCACATGTCGACATAAGGTTTTTTTCATCACATTGTGACATTATCTTTTGTTCGTCACTTGACATCGTAAGGTTATGATGATCAAATTGCGATGAAGGTTTATGTTTCTCAGAATATGGCATTGGAATAACTTTGTCATAGTTCAATAGTGGGTTATGTTCGTCACATTGCGACATCAAAAAAATGTTTGTCACATCAACACATTGGGTTGTGTACATCAAATTGTGACAATAGGTTGTCTTCGTCCCATTGTGACGTTTGGAAATGTCTATCACATTGTATTTGTCCAATTACGATGCCAATTTATATTCGTCCGATTTCAATCTTCATAATTGTTCGTTACATTGAGATGTGTGTATATGTTCGTCACAATGTGACGTCCATATATGTTTGTTGCATTGCGGTGTTACTATGCTTGGTAGATTGCATTGTTACTATGTTTGACACATTACGATGTTAATTTGGAAATGTTTGTGACATTGGAGCATCTGTATATGTTAGTCACATTGTGATGTTACTATGCATGGTAGATGGCAACATTACTATGTTTGACACATTACGACATTTGAAAATGTTTGTCACATTGCGACGTCCATATATGTTAGCGACATTTCGACATTACGATGGTTGGTACGCTGCAAGTTTACTATGTTTGACACATTGCGATGTTTGGAAGCGTTTTTCACATTGCGACATCAGGATATGTGCGTCACATTGCAATGTGAGGAAATGTTTGTCATATTGCAACGACAGGGTGATGTGGGATAGATTGCGACATGTATTTATGTTTTTCACTTTGCGACATGTTTTTATATTTGTCGCATTCCGACACTACTATCCACATTGTGACGACATGTCTATTTTCGTCAGATAGCGACGTTACTATGTTTCGTAGATTGCAATGTTACTATGTTCGTAAAATTGCGACATTACTATGTTCGTCATATTGAAACATTGTATTTTCATCACATTGCAATGTTATGTGTTCGTCAAAGTGCGACTTTACTATGTTTGGTAGATTTCAATGTTACTATGTTCAACACATTGCGACATTTGGAAATTTGTGTAACATTGCGACATTGCAATAAGTGCGTCATAATGCAAGATCAGGAAATGTTCATCACATTGCGACGATAATATGATGTGCGACACAATGTGATGACACACCTATCCATATCCATATATGTTCCACACATTGGGACATTTGTAAATGTTTGTCACATTATGATGTCTGTATATCTTCATCACATTGCGACGTTTGGAAGTGTTTCTCACATTGTGATGTCAGGATATGTACATGACATTGCAATGCGACATTACTATGTTTGGTAGATTGCAATGTTACTATGTTCATCACATTGCCAATTTAATATGTTCATCACATTGCAACGTTATATGTTCATCACATTGTGACATTAATATGTTTGGTAGATTGAAAAGTTAATTTGTTCGACACATGGCGATGTTTGGAATTGTTTGTGACATTGTAACGTTATAATTTTTATTAGACAATAATTGTAGTCAAATAATTATATGATTTATTTTTCTCATATAATATAATATTGTCTTTTTTTTAGAATTATTTGTGTCATTACGACGTTATAATTTTTATTAGACAATAATTGTAGTCAAATAATTATATAATTTCTTTTTCTCATATAATATAATATTGTCTTTTTTTTAATGTATTAACAAAGTTTTAATCAAATAATAAATATAAAGTTTTTTTCCTTCATATAATAAATGTAATAAAATATTATAAATGTAATAAAATATTAATAATTAATATTGATATTAATTTTTTTAGAATATAATAATATATTAATAATTATAGTGTTATTTATATCAAAGTTTTAGTGTAATTATAGTATAATATAATGTAATGTTATATTATTTTATATTTTATGTTATTTTGTAATCTCATAATGTTAATTGCACTTTCTATTCTCATATGGGATTGGGGGAGATAATATGTTTTGCATAATATCTCTCTCAACCATGAGAGTGGGGTGGGGTGAGATATTATGAAAACTCATTTTCATATGGAAATGGAGGGAGATATTATGAAAAACATAATATGTTATGAATAATATCTCCCCCAACCCCACCTTCATATGAGAGTGAGAGGAGATGATAAAAATAAATATTATTCATTATGATTATTAAATTTAAGTGAATAGTAATTTGTTAAAATCTTAACAATATCTCACAATAATTAACAATAATTTGTTAATATAGAACATATTAATATGTTATTTATAAACTTTGACCATATTAATATTAATATTTAAATGAAAAGCAAGGCCATTTATTCAACTCAGAGATGTAAAATGTAAAATTAACTTTATCAATTTAAATATGTAAAATGGAAAATTAACTTTTTCAACTCAGAGATGTAAAATGAATAATTAACTTTATCAACGCATAGATGGTATATTTTACATTAAATTAACTCAGAGATCCACATTATCAAGGCCCACATTAGAATATTATCAACCCCGAAATGAGTATATTTTACATTAAATTAATGTGGATATGAGTACATTATCAACGCAGAGATGAGTATATTTTACATTAAATTTCTCCCGTTAGGGTTTTCTGGCCTTTCTCCACCAATGTTTCCGAGTAAAAATTCGTTTTTGTTGATTTAACTTGTACCATATTATTAACGTAAATGCACCGAATGACAAAAACAACAACATATGAATGCAGGATCGTGGAGATATTCGCCAGGGCTATTCGTAATCATTTTACCCATATATTGCGGCTTCTAATTTCTTAGCCATATATTTAATATTTAATGTAAAGGAGAACATGTTCTAAGGCTCCTGGTGTCATTTCGTCAAACATCCTTATACAAATGTTCCAGGCGTTCGGTGTTGGGCTACTGTATGAGTATGATCAATGGAATGAGGGGCAATTCCGTAGGCAATTGCATGTACCTGCAAAGCACTACCGGTGGTTCATCCACTACAGGAGACCATGCCCTAATGCTCCTCGTATCACTTCGTCTAACACCCTTACACAAATATTCCAGACGCATAAGCATTCGGACTCCGCCTGCCACACAAATTCATATGCAAGTAACAACATTCATAGGTTAGACAATAAAACCCAGATTTAAGATATCAATTACAGATCCAATTTCATATGCAACAACATTCATAGGTTAGACAATAAAACCCAGATTTAAGATATCAATTACAGATCCAATTTCATATGCAAGTAACAACATTCACACTTCCTCTAACACCCTTACACCAATGTTTCAGTCGCTCGAACTATAAGCACTCAGATTCCGCCTGCCACACAAATTCATATGCAAGTAACAACATTCACAGTTTAGACAATAAAACCCAAATTTAAGATATCAATTACAGAACTAATTTCATATGCAAGTAACAGCAGTCACACTTCGTCTAACACAAATGTTCCAGTCGCTAGAACAATAAGCACTCGGACTCCGCCTGCCACACAAATTCATAGCCAAGTAACAACATTCACATGTTAGACAATAAAACCCAGATTTAAGCTATCAATTACAGATCCAATTGCCATTGAATTTTAGGACGCATGGCATCCTCCACTATCATTTGCATGTAAAGAATGAAACGGCATACAGCTGAGGAAATCCGTGATAGCATGGAAACATTTCTGACTTATTTGATACGTGTAATACTTAATAATAAAGTTGAAGTAGTGTCCGCTCATCATTCAAACGTGTAATTCCAAAGGTTAAACATGAAACGTATAGCTACCAAACGTCAGCCAACCGAAACATGAAACGCTAAGATAGACATGGCATTCGGCATTACCACAGCTCGCCTTATGAAACTAAAACCTGTAAATTAAACTACATGGTGTTCAAATTAATGAAACTTGTAAATTAAATGATTGGGTTCCACTTTTATCTTACCACTCTCTGATTAAATGATTGGGCTTCACTTTTATCTTTTCTAATCAATTAGATGTGGCAATAAGTTAGTGAACATAGTAATTTTTAAACACGAGTAGGTAAATGTAAAAAAGTAAACATATAAACGGATGTTTTTATAACCACTGGGAAGTTAATGGATGAAATCAGAGCCATTCATTTATTGTGACGACTAAGAATATTCTAAGCATATTTAATCTTGTCCATAAAAAACGTATTAAAAACTAAAAACCTATTAAATGTGCCCATTACCAATAAATATACACTTTTAGACGTAATTAATTAATTAATTTATTAATAAAATCAAAATATTTGAATCTAATAAAAATCAAAATCTAAACAACCCACCCTGACCAACTGGCTCGATGTGAAGAGTATTTGGGACTCTCAAAACCACAAATTGTTGCATAAAGAAATTTCAATTATATTAATAGAAACTTCGGTGTAATTATATTAATAGAAACTTCGGTGTGTAGTTATCAGATGTCATGGAGCTGGTCCAAAATAGGACTTTACTGGTGGCCAAAGTTTGAAAAAAAAAAACATATATTTTTCTAAAAGATGTCAAATCTAATTTCTTGCAAAGTCTCTTATAGTGCAGTAAGTAGAGGAAAGCGAGCTGCGCGGAGTAGGAAGGAAAGGCGGCGATGGTGTGTTTCTATGTAGAAGTTGCACGGAAAGTGGAAATGCCAGTTGGATGTTGGATGTTGGAGTCAGTGGGACACCTGAATGGACTGGTCAATGTCTTACTTTCTCCTGCGCTGGCACATTTAAATCAATGTAATTAGGTTACTTTCGAACATGCCCCACGCGGAAGTGAAAACAATCGAGTACAGTTGGACCGCACAGTTACAGATATCTTTGTTTTTCACAAACACAAGTGGAAGGATGCCACAATGCCCTTCAATCATTAATTATGTTTGGCTGTCCGCCGCTGCGGTATACCACTCGCTGT
>JASDQU010352754.1:0-12117 GCA_032191745.1 Picea mariana
ATATAGAAGATGGTGTGCTCGTTTTACCATTGACGATACCTTCGTCACCCAACCATAGGCCGAAGCCTCCCTCCAAGCACCTTAACCTTGACTGAGAATTACTCTAGAAGAAAAACCTAGGCTAGATAGCCAAACAAAGAGTAGCGCATCAATCCCCAAGGATAGAGCATCACAAAAAGATGATTAGATGTTCCAAACCCTAGCCAAGAGATATCCAAGCCAATATTGAAACTAGCTGCTACTACAACCCTCCTCCAAACTTGTGCACCAGACTGCAACTGCAGTGCGCACCAACTAGGAAACTGCAATTCTGAGATGTTGTCGAATGAGAACCGATGCCCTGTATTTATAGTAATCCTGCCAGTTTGCTGGGGCCGACTTCTCCTTCTGGGTATGTGTCTGTTCAATATATTATTATTANAATATAAATTATCTTCTTGAGCCGACAAGGCTTCAAGGGTTATTAGCCAATTCATTAGGGCTTCTCTTTCTTCTCAGAGTCTTCTATTCTCGTCAGGTTCACATGTGGGGATAAATACCTCCCACAACTACCATAATATTAACAACCAGTGGGGAATAATGTGGGGAAATCCATGTCTAATAAACCTTTTGTATTATATTCATTGATGGGAGACAAACCAATGTTTAGCCAATCCAATCATTCAACAAGTGTGGAATCTACATTTTGAATGAATGTTCTTGTTTATTCCATTTCTCTCCTTTCATTGGGTATTCAGGCAACAAAAGATGAAGGATGAGCATGCGAACAATCAGGAGCCAGCTCTTGATTGTCAACAACATTACTCTATGTTTCTTGAATATCACAATCAACAAATTTAAGCCTACTTGACACATTTGTTGGCCTTTGAGGGAGAGAAGCAAGTGAATCCATGTCGATTTGAACATCCCTGTAATATTTATCCATTTGAATTTTGTAACGCAATGCCTCCAAAACTCATGATCTCTTTACACAGCATTCATAATGTTTAGATTGTGCATCGCGTCTCCTAACAATAAGGATGTCAAGATCTTCAACATGTCGTGGAAGGTTTCCTGCAATCGTGGAAATATCTTGTGGAAAGCTAATTGTGTGACCACTATATTTATATTTCCCATCACGAGCTTGTGTCACTTGTAGTATTGGATTAACCCTTGCTATTAGCATCTCTTCAACTTGGGTAAGAACATTTAGAACATGAGGTTGGTCACCTGGAACCATGTTATTCCAACGAGAGAGACGATGGGAACCTCGCTCATATTTGCACCTTTTGCACATAGGACCTTCAGACCCTCTCAAAACTTGGATTCCTAGATAAGATTCACGACAAACATGGAACATTTGCACAATGGAGAGGCTGTCAATATTAGCTCGAAATTTTCTATGAACTTCGATCATGTTGGTATGAAATTGATGGAAAGTAGGTTGATTCACTTTATGAATATTAACTCTAAACAACAAAGCATGTTTAGGACCAATGTCAAAGGCCCTACCCAAATTTGGTCCAAGAGGAATTGTTGCATTGCTTCCAACATTTCTTTCCCTTGAATTTATGGAGTGCATATCTCTATTTTGATTGCATTGAATGGTGTCCTAGTAAAAAAAAAATACAAAAATGTTAAATTCCAACTTACTAACTAACAAGAGAAGGAAAAATAAAATCCTTGGAATGAAGATGACGAACAATTACATTATATTGCGAATAAGATGGTCCTGGTTGACGTGGACCAAGGTTATGAGAAGGCTCCCCTTGAGTTTGAACATGTGTTGATGGAATATATTTGTCATTGATTTCTATACCCCTATTGGAATGGTTAGTGTGTTGCAAAAAAGGAGAAAATAAAATTTCAATTTACTAATTTTAGTAATCTATATATCGAAATGTTGTTGAAGAAATTTGACAAAGAATTATGTCACTCGAATACCTTAGTTGTTCCAAGCGAAATAGAACTAATTGATTCTGTTGATGGATGGATATTAGCTAGGAAATTTGGGAGAGGAGACACAGATCCAACAATAACAGCTAAAGGTTGAAAATTATTAACCAAATTGGCAAGAAAATTATTGTCACCCACATATTCAGATGGCCCTATATTTTGAATGTCTTCGAGAACTCTACCATGAAGGTTTTCCAGCCTTCCTTCATGCTGCAACCTAGGAGTTCCATTTGTTGAAGATTGAGGGTTGTCATTTGAATCAAGGTTTTGAACATGATCATCTTTTGGAATATGATAAGTTTCCGCAATGAAGACAACATTGTTATGAGATTGTGGAACATAAGAAATATCTAGAGTATGAAAATATTGTGGGAAAGAAACATCAACAGGTATTTTTGTTCGTATGATAGCAGCTAAACTTCGATACTTACGACTATCGAGCAAATCATTTTGAATATTATTTCGAGTGGTTCTTGTATGATACAAATATCTTCTATGTTCATTTATTGCATCTTTGTTTTGTTGATACCGTAAACGCTGAATTTCATTTCTCCTCTCACATGTTGTTGGAGAACAAGTTCATTTAGTAATACGTTTACTTGTGCCTTCAGTAGACATTTCTACAAAAGGAAAAAATACATCATGATTAACTTGGCATATATTTTTCCTTCAATAAACATTTATATCTTTAGTAAAAAAAATTTACTAAACATATATTGTGCCTTCAGTAAACAATCTTTATATCAATCCATATGACAATGATACAAAATTGAAAATTATCACAATTGAATATCAATTCATAAGACAAGTACAACATGTTTGATAATATTATGAATTCTTTATTATAAGGAAAAGTAGACTAAGCCAACAAATATATTCCCAATGGTGGAATGCCATCAACAAAATCCATGTTTGGAATTAGTGGGAAAACATTTCCATTTTCAATCAGATCATTGAAATGGTCTTGAAATGGAAATCTCAACTCAGAGTTTTGTAACATGGATACAATTGTGAAATTTTTTGGGACACAAGAGCTGGTCATCAAATCATAGAACATGAGTGGAACTTTATTGTTCTTTCACATGAGCATTATCCTGTCCATTGTTCGAAATGGAAGATATCTAGGACATTTTATATTTATGTCTATTGAAAGGTGTTGCAACAAATTCCATTTGAATCCCCATTCGTCCTCAAAACACTACAAACTTTGTTGAATAGATGGTTCACCAAATACAAAATTGTCCACTTCATCAATAGACCAAACAAAGGTGGAACTATCATTGATGAGGCATATAAGTTGGTAATTGTATAATGCCAATGACATACATCGTATGTCTGGGATTGGAACAAAAGAAAAACCCCACTGATTATTTAAAACATCCATCCAATATATTGTATACCCATAGTAAGTGTAGTCTTCATAATCTTTGTCCAAATACAACCAATAAATTTTACTTTTATAGACAACTGCCTCTTTTGGAGGTGTAGTGCCACCATAAGGAATGTTTGTACTCCTCCACACCCTGTCAAGGCTACTGCAAATGAAATACTTTGATTCCATGTTGTTCAAAATATGTTTCAAAACAACCCATTCATATTTTCTAGCACTGACATTTTCCAAGAGTGTAAAGAAACTCGAGTCTCCAACCCATATAGAACCTATGTTTTTGAATGACTTCGTAAATGGATTCGTCACAAAATAATTCTTTGTAAGGGAGCATCTTGTTGGTAAAGATAACAAAATCATGGATTGAACAGTGCATTCAATTGTGTAGCTAGAATCTATAAATGGCACATGAAAACAACAAACGCGACTAGTTTGATGAAGGTATCCTCCAATGAAGTAACCTTCCTCACCATAGAGAAAAGGAATTAGAAAACCAAATTCATTGCAGAAAAGTCGATGACAATGCACGAGGAATGAAGGGGTTTGTAGAATAACATTCCAGTGTTTACAAACGGTTCTAAATCTTCTCAACACTAAAAAAGGGAACCAATAAAATATCAGCTCCAAAATATGGAATGGCAAACAACTCCATATTGTTGGATCCATAACAATGTCAAGAAGTTTCCTAGCACTGGAAAAATAGGAGTAAAATGATTATAACTTTTATAGAATGAAATCTATAACAAAAAGCTTGTAAAATAAATCAACCACTTGTGAATATGACTTCTAGGTATAAAGTTAATATAAATTTAATAAATCAAATAACCATTCTAATAAATGAAATGAAGATGAGGGCTAAACACCCAAAAAAATATAATCCAAAATGAGAGATAAAAAATTCTTTATAAGTGTTGTTATATTGGGAATATTTATAGTGAACAGATATAGAATAATAATCCAAGCAATAATTTTCTTTCAATTCATTATTTTTCTGCCAATTCATTAAGTATGAAGAAAGGTAAAAAATTACAATTAAGTTAAATTAAATTAAACATAAAAATATAAATTTCTTATCTTAAGAAAAGATTTAAAGGATGGTTTAAAATACAAATTTCTCTTTCTGAGTTGATAAATATATACGATCTATTCCACACATAAAATAGAGCAACGGTGATATGCATAATGTAAGTTAATAGCCATTTTCTTAATAGTTTACCTTTTAAAGTTTAATATAATATTTCAATTTTCTTCACATGTCATAAGAAATGCTTTAAAATATAGATTACTTTTGTTATGTTGATAAGAATATATAATCTTATCCTGTCCTAAAGATTTTAGTCTTTATAAAAAATATAAAAAAATATTTATTTTAACTCTTCAAAGCAATATGTTACAAAAATGAGTGACAAAATAGTGAGTATGGAACATTGTTTTGTTAGCTTCAATTAAAACATTGTATTATTGTTATATGACATGATTGAAGACTTTAAATGCGTTAAAGGCTCCTATTATATTAATTTAAAGTGATACCTTATAGATTAAATTAATCCAATTAATTTAATCTATAAGGTATCACTTATATACATTGTATATTATAAGGTGATGTGTCTTAATTTAATAGATTACCTACAATTAAAAAGTGATGTATTAATTAAAGATAATTAAGGTATAAATATAATTAAATTAATTAAAGGTATAAGGTATAATTTATGGTATATTATAGATTTATCTGTAGAATTATAATTAAAGTAATAATTATACATCATTTAAAATTAATATACCTTATTTTACTTATTGCCTTAATTTAATTTATTAATAATTAATTTAAACAATTTAATTATTTTAATTATTTATTTAAATATTCCTTACTATTTTGTTTAAATTGGCACTACTAAATCTATAATTTATTTGTGAATCTATAATAGATTCACAAATAAATTATAGATTTAGGTTTATGATTTCAGCATTGTTTATTCCTTAATTCATTAATTTAATCTATAAGGTATCACTTATATACATTATATATTATAAGGTGATGTGCCTTAATTTAATAGATTATCGACAATTAAAATGATATATTAATTAAAGGTAATTAAAGTATAAATATATTTAAATTAATTAAAGGTATAAATATAATTTATGGTATATTATAGATTTATCAATATAATTATAATTAAATTAATAATTATACATTACATTAAATTAATATACCTTATTTTACTTATTACCTTAATTTAATCTATTAATAATTAATTTAAACACTTTAATTATTTATTTATATAATCCTTCTAATTAATTTAGACACTTTAATTATTTATTTATATAATCCTTCTCGTTTAGATTTAATTTGGCACGACTAAATCTATAATTTATTT
The DNA here is from genome assembly GCA_032191745.1 of Picea mariana. NCBI lineage: Eukaryota > Viridiplantae > Streptophyta > Pinopsida > Pinales > Pinaceae > Picea > Picea mariana. The sequence continues at coordinate 5,698 of JASDQU010352754.1, forward strand.
GTGAATCTATAATAAATTCACAAATAAATTATAAATTTAGGTTTATGATTTCAGCATTGTTTATTCCTTATATAAAATCAGTATAAACACGTGAACGCCGACATTATGAGTTTAGAGTAGGTTTAATTTGGCACGACTAAATCTATAATTTATTTGTGAATCTATAATAAATTCACAAATAAATTATAGATTTAGGTTTATGATTTCAGCATTGTTTATTCCTTATATAAAATCAATATAAACACTTGAACGCCGACATTATGAGTTTAGAGTGTGCGTGAAGTGCCTCCTTATGGGCTTTTCCAAATCCTTAATTACTTACCGTGTCTCGTACTTACTTCACCACGAATTACAAACATTAAGAAAAAGCTAGTCACGAATTACAAACATTAACAAAAAAACCAGTCACGAATTACCGTGTCTCGTAATTACTTCACCATGAATTACAAACATTAAGAAAAAGCCAGTCAGGAATTTAAAAAGACCAAAGAATTGATCGCAGGTGTCAATTCATTAATTTTCTGCCAATTTTCTTTCAGATTTCACTCGGGCACTAATGGTTCCTGGGTATCTGCCTTATGGTTGCATAGCTTCTCGAATTTTAAGGTGCACATATACATATATTAACGTTCTCACCTGATGAGCTTCACGGGGAGTTCGTTTGCATTCAATCGCAAGCTTTATACAATGCCACGCACAAAGAATTCCATGGATTGCCCAACCCCAATCTATCTTTTCTCACAGCAATTCGCTGGTTATCTCATTCTTATTTTTGGTTTGTTGTTCAGGTAATATTAATCTCAAAATTTAACGCCCCAACATTTGAATAATAAACAAAGATTTAAACATGATGAACTATGCAAGCTTCGAGTGCTTCCAAGATGGATCAGCAAAGTTGTCCTGGAGACTATGAGAGCGTTGAAGGGAGACTATAAAGATGACTTTTTACAGTTTGTTACAATATATAAACTTAAATGATAATTATAATGTTACATGTTTTAAAAATAATGTAAATGTTAATATCATTATAAAATGAGTTTTTACAGTAGTTTACAATATATAAACTTAAAGGATAATCAAAAGGTGTATAGCTACTTTTAAACTACATAACTTTATTCTGAAATTTAAAATACATAAGGTGTAGAGCAGATTTGACATGAATGAGTCTTCCTTTTTATTGTTATAGCCTATCGGCGTTCCTCAACCACAAAACATTTGTGGTTGTGCTAGTTTATAAATTCATTCATAAAATAGGGTAAACGCCGAAATCGTTTAAGGATCTTTTAATTTAAATTACAAACCTTAATTGAACAGTTAATTGATTCGAATTAATCAATGTGGTCTGTTAAACAATAATATTCGATTGAACAGTAATATTAATCAATGTGGTTTGTTAAACAATAATATTAATTGTTAAACCTTATTAATTGTTAAACGGTAATACTAATTGTTAACAGTAATATTAATTGTTCAGAATAAATTGAACAGTAACATTAACAGTAAACAGAATAAACAGAAATGATTGTTTAACTGGAATATTAAACCCTAAACCCAATTTTCGGGTTTAATTATTAAATGATTGATTAATATTAAACCAGGGCCACATTGCGGTTGTTTATTAAACCCTAAACGATTTTAGGTTTGAACACTAATTTATTCTAAACAAACCTAATATTTTGAATATTGAACAGTAATATTAATTGTTAAACCCTAATTTATTCTGAGATATGAAACTATTGCGCAGATATGAAATGTGAATCAATTGATTAACATTTAGCTGAGATATGAAACTATTGCGCGGTTTCTATGCAAGTCTAATTTTAAACTATTGTGCAACTCTAATTTAATGAGTATATACCTGTTCCCTAAAAGGCCGTGGATTTTGATAATGAAATGCTCCTCTTCAATACTGATATTGTCCCGTTTGAGATCACGATCGAGATACTTAAGAGACCTGCACAATATATACATTAGGAAAACATTAGCGTACAAGTGGCTGTCTCTAATTCGTGCATGTGACTATATATAAATTTTAAAAAACTGTAATTTTTACATACCGACTACTTTGGTCAGAAAGTTCGAACACCCATCTCCAGTGTAAAGAATAATACTTCTTTTGCCTGCATGCGGCTGTGTCTAAATTTAAAAAACTGAAATTGAAAAACGCTCACAGAATGGTTGGCTCAGAAAATGCGTATGGGTGGCTCAGAGAATGCGTGGCGGTTCAGGCCGTGCAGATCATGAAATGGCATGAGAAGAAACTGTAATCTGTGCCGCCCGTGTAAACAATAACACTTCTTTTGCCTACATGTGGTTGTGTCTACTTAAAAAAACTTAAATTCACAAATGCTCAGAGAATGCGTGGCGATTCAATTTGTGGCATGAGAGGGCGGTTCAAGGTAGTTGCACCAGAGGGAGGTAAATGGTGCTCCAACATAAAATGTGTGGAGTGATATAAACTTGGCATGTATACATATTAATCCTTCTTAATCATTTGAACGTATCAATTATATATGTTTATAGTAAGTTTTTTAATATGATTAGGTAAATGTAAAAAAGTAAACATGTTAATGGATGCCTTCATAAATGCAAGAAAGTTATGAGCAAAGATTAAAAGATCATTAGTTGTGTCCATTACCAATAGGTGTACACCTATCGACATAATTAAATGTATATTATTTTTTTTATATTTAATGTATAAAAACTAATATAAAAATGTTTTTTTATTAAATATTTTCAATTAAAAATAAGTGATTCATTAATATTAATATTTTTTTATTTTTTTATAAAAATATGACTCAGTCAACAACTTAATAAATTATTCATTACTTATTTCCTTGATATGTACAAACTTGCACTCTTCAAAATATTAATTTGTTTCTTTATACCATGTTATATAGTTAGACAGATTTTATGATGAACCTTTGAATTTCTTATTAAAAATATTAATCACGAACATCAAAACCCCTTCAAAGGTAAAACATTGAATTCATCTTTTTTATTACTCTTACTAAAAGCTTATATTAGATTTTAGATTACACCTTAACAATATGAGATTGGATTTCATCTCTAAAAAACTCAAGTGAATGTGTGAACTGACTTATGCACCTTAAAAATATGAGAGATCGGATTTGATCTCTAATAAACTCAAGTCAATGTGTGAATTTGATTTTCAGTTTTTCTTATACCATGAAACACAAAATTAAAGGAGTTGGTAACAACTAAGTGATTTATTTTATAAATATTTTTTTTCCAAATATTTTTTTTTAAATAATTTAAAATTCAAATATTATAGATGTTTATGTTTGACGGATTTTATCTATGAGCATTTAAAAAAAAAAACACCATCATTAGAATGGAAATTTATGAAGATAAGAAGATTAATAGGCATTTGGATTATTTTATTTTCATATCCTTTCATTGATTTATATCATAAACATAGTTTCCTCTAAATATATTAGATATGTATTTTTTATTTAAAATACAAAGATGTATTTTTGTTTTAGAAAAAAATTCCCACTTATATATCTTTGAAGTATCTAATAGACAATTTCCATACCCTACCAAGGTATCAAGGTTCAAATTCAAAGATCTGATAACATTCTGTGAGTCGAGATAATTTTAACTAAGTGTCCGAGTTGCAGACCCTAAAAAGATTTAATAGATTTTCAACCAAAATAATCTTTCTTCCATTATAATATTCCTAGGATCAAGAAGGCCTTTTAGCCAGGATCTTTCTTCCATTATACTATCATAATGCGGAAGATGGTTTGTGACAAGATAATGAAAAAAACAAAGTTATGAATCTATGATGTAACAATTAATAAACTCTCTGTATGGATTAACTTGTCAATGCAGGAACGATTGATTGAGCCAACGTTGAGAGAAAAAATGAATGTTACAAAGGTGGGCATAGAAATGGGAGTGAAGCGCATAGTAATTACATCTTCTATCAGTGCAGTTTACATGGATCACATGGATCCTCACGGAAACCCACTCGCTACAGTGGAAATGACTCTTGGAGGGATCCAGACTACCACATACACAATAAGATAACACTAGCACAACCGCTAACTCACGGCTGAGAACGCCGAAAGGTATCAGCTGAGAATGCGTGGCATAAAACGTATGTGGTAATCTGTAATTCATTTGTGGTAATATGAAACGTTTGGCTGCACAGTTTAATCCTACTTAATCATTTAAACGTGGCCATTACATATCCTTACAGTAATTTTTTAATGTGATTAGGTAAATGTTAAAAAGTAAACATGTTAACGGATGTCTTGATAAGTGCAAGAAAGTTATGAACAATAAATCTGACCCATTGATTTTGGAGGATGACTAAGAATATGCCAGCATCTTCAATGCATAGCCATCAGATTAGGGTTTAAGGTTAAATAAGGTTAAAAGATCATTAATTGTGCCCATTGTCAATAGGTGTACACCTTTTGGCGTAACAAGAAGGTATTCAGTTTATTTTTATTTCACTTTAGCAACAACAAGATAACATATATAGGTTATTGAATCTTTTGGATAATATAATGGACTAATTTTATTACTCTGTCTAGCTCATGCATTACAAAATTGGTATTGTTATGTAAATATTCTCGGAAAGAAATTAGCATGAGAGATTATGGAGAAAAGAAATTTGGATATTGTTTGCAAAGATTGTTGAGAAATAAATTTGAAGGAAGCCCTCCAAACATATACAACATGAGGCCCTTTATTCGGAGATTTTCTTGGTGAAGAACTTAAATGTGATTTTAAAACATACATTCGTACCCATTTCCTCTTCAATCTATCCAAATGAAGGCATATTTTGATCCCAGAAACCCGAAACACTTCTCCAAGGTGAGATTCAAGAGCAATGAAAATTCACTTCATATACAATGTAGGGCATCGTTAAACTTGACCTTTTATGGAAAATGCATATGACACCAAAGTTAGACGAAACTTGCATCAAAATAGCCCAAGAAAATTTATGAAAGAAGTTATTTCCATCAGCTCTGCAATGCTAGAATGTTTGGAAGTATATTTCAAACCTACATATTCTAATTATGAATGCTGTATTCTCATAATCCAAGTATATAAAGATTTTCCATCAGAGAATCATTTCTTTTGAAATATCTTTACTAAGATCTATCTCAACACAAATCACTCTCTAAAAATATGATTCTATGTTTTAAATGCCCAAAGTATTCTCAATATCCTTAAACACTCATAAATACCAGAAATACAATGGAAAATTGAAAAGATTACCACAACATGACATTCTAGTAACAAACATAGTATTAGAATCAAAATAAGAAAACTAAAAAATTATAAAAAGTATGAGGCTTCCCCCCCAAAATAAAAAACATCCTTAAAAATCCCAAAAAATCTATTGATACTCAACATAATTATAAAACTAAACAATAAAAAAATATCTTAAAAAATATAAAGAAAATTTTCCAATTAATATTCTCACAATTCTTTGTGGAGAACTGTATAGATCCATCGAAAGACTAACAATATAAAAGGAAGATACCATGATATAGTTTCAAAGATTTAATTATTGTTCTCAAAGTTTAAAATTCACCATGAATATCCAAAATTCAAATGAATTAATTCTAAAAAGTCCAAATTTTAAATTTGTTTTTTCAGGTCATGGAGAAAATGGATTTCTTCCAACCATAGTTATTAAGCATGCACTAATTAAGGAAGAAAACATATGCTTAACATTAATAATTTGATACAAAAACATTACATGGTGGATTGCTTCCACCATAGAAATCAATTCAATTTGGCAGAGCTTGACATGTGGACTGTAGAGACCTAAATTAACTAAATTCTATTAAATCCATAAATTGAAACAATAAACTTCTACTTCTACGCAGAAAACTCAGTAATTTCTTTTAATTCAGCATATAAGCATGTTAAATTAATTAATGAACAACAATTCCATAACAGAATAATAATTACTTAATAGAATAATACAAATTTACCTCTTCTTGATGCTAATTTCTCCATTGACCCGGTTGTCCAGCCTGCTGCTTTGCTGCTGCCTGCTGCACTGACCAACTCTGCCCAAACCGACTATCCTCCCAGCTAGCTAGGAGCAGCCTGTCCGGCTCCCTAGCTCCAGGAAACCAAAAGGAATCCTGGCCCTTGTGCCCAAAACCCCCAGCAAACCAGTGCCCCCTGCTTCTGATTCACCGAAAGCCCCCAAAGCCAAACTCCTCACACCAGCCATCTCCACCCAAATTCCCTCACAAAAATATCCTCCTCCAAAATGCTTCCTCCCCTGAAAGAATGCTTTTCACCGTAAGACTCTCCCTGTCATATTCCCCCTTCACCAACTCTCCCCCTTTCATTAATTTCCTTATCCATTTATTTATTATCATATCCCCTTATATTTATTATCTTATCCCTTTATTAATA
>JASDQU010352766.1:0-11954 GCA_032191745.1 Picea mariana
ATTCATTATATTCAAGTAAGGATTCATATTTCCAAAACATACCAAGCAATTTATGTTGGTTCTCCTTCAATATATGAGCATATAAAATACTTTGAGGTACTAATGTTTTCCCATTTAACACATTTTTTAGTGTTTTGTTTCATACCACTTTATTTTGTCTTTTTTTAATTATGTACCCTATGTAGTAAATTAATTTAATCCAAAACTTTGTTTCAAGCAAATTTTAAGACATATTTTTTGTAAATTTATTTTGCAATTAATCATACTATCCTAAAACAATGTAGGTTTATTTTTTTTACCATAGTGATAAAACTTATCAAAACTTATTATTCTTATTAACAATGGAGATAGTTATCATTGGCTCCTATTCACAAATGTGGTATGACTTATCACCATTATTCAAGGAAAACCATGTCACCTGAAATAACCCATCGATGGTCTGTAAGGGGGCATGATTTTACAACTGTCAGATGCCTCTAGGTATTGAGTTGTTAACCTATTTCTTATGTTCAAGGAAGAATATATATTAAATAAGAAGAAACAATTATAGGTCACACTCTAATACCATATGGGACTTCCTCCTTTTGTTATAATTTGTGTAAAAAAACATTTTATAAATATAAGAATCTAATTTTTTCTCTCTATATTATCCATTAAGGTCATCTTGTACAAGTTTTTTTTAAACTTCTTCCCCATAAATTTTCAAAAAAATATCATCCAAGAGTCCAAAATTTTCCCTGGGTCACCTTGTACAAGTTATTTTTTAACTTTCTCCCCAGAATTTTTCAAAAAAATATCACCCAAGAGTCCAAAAGTTTCCTCTATATTATCCATTAAGGTCAACTTGTATAAGAAATAACAAAGACTCCTTTTAAGTATAATCACAACTGAGTTGTGATATAAGAACCGATATAAAAAATAATAAAATCTATTTTTAAATTCACATTATATATTGTTAAGATAATCTCAGCTTTCATTAAAAACAATCAATATAAATAAAAAAAATCTTAACAATAAATCAATCAAACTCTCTCAAATTATGATAATTATGTTGGATTACTGAGAGGAGGAGTGAATCAGTAATAGAGTAATTCAATCCTTTTTAATCACAAATGCAAGTATTATATCAATGTATCATTATCATCCAATAGTTGTAGAGTAAATAAACAATGAACAAATAAGAAATCATACACATACACAGTACACCAGTGTTTTTACGTGGAAACCCAAAGCAGGAGAAAACAAAAAAATGCTTTTTATTATATGTCTTTAAGAATTATATTCATTGGAAGCACCAAATTCCTTTGTTTTCCAGCTGCAACTAGAAGRATCCTGCATAGATGATTTTAGGGGATAAATTTTGCAAATGGGCTAATTTTCCATGTTTTTTCCCAAAAAATAATTCGCCAATTTCCACTTTTTCTAAAAACGATTTGCCCAAATTCCATAGAATAAAATTATTTTACCTTAAAAATCACCAAAATTTTATAGAAACTATATAAAATCCTTATAAATTTGAATATTTTTACAAATCTATCGCCAAACATTTTACAATTTTTATATTAAGGACTAGTAATATTAGCCCAAGTTTCTACATTTTAATATAAATTTCCATCCTTAAAATCATCGCTGGAAGGAGGCTCCAACCCCCTAGTTTCTCAGGCTACAACTCGAGGGAAGCTCCAACTCCCAAATTCTCTGGCTACAACCAAAAGGAGGCTACAACCCCCTATGTTCTCCGTCTACAACTAGAAGGTGGCTACAACCACTTTTCCTTACCCCGTCCAACCTCCCTAACATAGAAGTAGAATGATGGAACCATTGTCACATTATCACTGTGAGATATATTGTTGTAAACCTATACCAATCAACTTGTAATCAACTTGTACCAACAACCTGTTCTAACATGTACCATACATCAACTTGTACCTCAACCTGCACCATAAAAAAATGCATCAACCATGCACCAAACCTGTATAAATAAACTGTCACAATAACCTGTCCAAACAACCTGTAATCAACCTGTACCATAAACAACTGTATCAACCATGCACCAAAATGTACCTCAACCTATACCATCAACGAGTTCATAAACCATGCACCAAAAATGTACCAATCATGCATCAAATACACATAAACTACGACTCATCAAGATGTACCAACATCATCAACTATACACCTAATGTATGTGCCAACTCATCAACTACTTGTCTCAACCATTCACCCAACATGTACCTCAACCAAAATCCCTCATAAATTTAATCATCCAAATATTATTTGTAACTCTTTAATAGAACTGGTGTATATGAACACATACCTGCAAACTTTCCTTAACTTTAACAACAAGAGACTAGCATTTTCATCAAACTTTATTTTAATCTCACATGACTAATTTTGGATTAGTCAACAGCCCTAACTTGAAATAATCATAACTATGTACCTATAATGAATAAGATTTGAAAATAGTACACAATGTTATTCAGTGTGTTTTATGCAATTCCTCCAGGTTTCACTACTTGGAACCTCTCACAAAAAGAGTTATAGAAAAATGGCATACCTTGTTGAATTCTGGATTATTCTAGAGAGAGAACTTATAGAGAGTGCCCTGAATGAAATATTTGTTGTATGGATCTGAAAATGGTACACATAATACTAAATAATGTAATCTAACAAATACATTTGGTCTTACTAAATTTGGATCTGTTATGAAGAATTTATGATGTTTTTACCTGAAACACTTGTTTTAGACTAGTTTCAGGACTAGCCACAAACCCTATTTTCCACAGAGTGTAACTCAAAAAATACAACAAACCACATGCTGAAATTTTTATCACAACTACTTGGATATGTTTCCTCAACGAGCTACCAATTTCACGGTCTGAATCATTCTAGAATTTTTTTTATTGCGAAAATGGTGAGATGACCTGTAAATAACATACCTTAGAAAGCATCATCAAAAGAATTTATCCTCCCTTGAGTTTTGGCCTTGTTTACTTCACCTTCCCTCTGAAATTCATCTTAGATATCCTTTGGTTACCTCATTCACTTGTATATATTCAATAATCTCAAGCGTTATTCAAAATGAGAGACCCTTGCCTCTTATTTATACTTTCATGTAACTTCCTCAAGGGGTTACCTTCTAACCATCTTAACCCACTTTCCTTATTTTAGGGCTAACCCACTTCTAACCACTTGTCCACTTAGTAATTTCTCCATTAACTTTATTATTTAAATAATTTTTTTTGTATCCACTTTGACTTATAGTACACTCACCACTTCACTTTATTATTTAAATTACCTTCTAACCATCTTAACCCACTTTCCTTATTTTAGGGCTAACCCACTTCGAACCACTTGTCCACTTAGTAATTTCTCCATTAACCTTATTATTTAAATCATTTATTTTGTATCCACTTTGAATTATAGTACACTCATCACTTCACTTTGTTATTTAAATAATTTCTTCTTTGCAACCACTTTGACTAATTTGACCTTTTGGGGCTTCTAGATGACTCATGAGGGTTCTCCAACTTCACATGGCCATAACTCTCTAACTGTGAGGAGTTATGTGACGTTTCACATACCAATGGAAAGGGAATGACATGTACTATCCATCTAGAATAGTCTTTCCTACAAATATATCAAAACTCATACCATTATCCATCAAACAAACTTGGGTCCATTACCTAAACCTTTGTGCTACCAAAATTTGCTACCAGACTTTCTTCAAGGGTTGACATCAATGACAACCAACCCAAATAATCAACAAATTATGCATAATGTGTTATATATTTTTATTTCATGTAATAAAAAATAAATTCTCAAAATCATCCCTAATCCTTATAAGCTTCACTAATATTATAATAATTTAATAAACTTTTTTATAATATTATAATAATTTAATAAACTTTTTAAAAAATCGTTATAACATATTTCCCCCATATATATATATATATATATATATAATATTGTCAGATCATGAGTGGGTAGTAATCTTAACTTCACGAAATGATAATTGTATTAGCTTTTAGGTGAATAAATACATGAAATGGTGACACTTGGTCTTCAATAACCAAAGACGATTCCTATTACCTATGACTCTTCATATTTATAGTTATTTACATAGGAACCAAAATCCCTAGGATTACATGTCCAACATTCCCCTCCTTAATCTAAAGGGGTGTGTGTGAGTCTAAGAAACATTCTAAACTTCTCAATTTTTTCTCTTCCAAGATCTTTGGTGAAGATGTCTGTAATTTTCTCATTTGTGGAACAATGTATTAGGTGAATAGCCTTGGCCTCTACATGATATCGAATTAGGTGATACTTTGTGTTGATTTTCCTGGTTCGATCATGGAATCTGGGATTCATGGCCAAATTGATTGTAGAAGTATTTTCAACTAGAAGAGGAGTAGAATTCACTTGTTTCTCCTGCAAATATTCAAGTATTTTCCTGAGACACACAATGTCCTTTGTCGCTTCTACAACTACCACATATTCTTCTTCTATTTTGGAATCTACTAGAACTTATTTTTTGCATGATCTCCATGAGACAATGGATTATCCAAGACTCATTAGATAGCTTGAAATTGATACTCCATTTTCTTTATCTCCATCAAAGTCTGAATTAGAATATCTGATCAGATTGAAGTCATCTACCATAGAGTACATGAGTCCAAAATATTGAGTTCCTTTCAAGTATTTCAGAACTCTTTTTACAATAGAACAAAGTCCTTCATAAGACTTTTGCATGAACCTGGAAATAATGCCAACAACAAAGAAATTTGTAGTCTAGTGGTAGTAAGATAGATAAGACTTCCCACAAGGTTCCTATACTTGGTTACATCCTCAAATTCATTCCCTTCTTTTGATGTGAGTTTCAATTTTTTTTCCATTGGAGTAGAAACAAGGTTGCACTCATCCATGCTAAACGTGTTCAATAGTTCTCCAATGTACTTCTTTTGGGAGATGAATATATACTTTGGATTATGTATCACTTCAATGCCCAAATAGTAGTGAAGATGTCCCAAATCTATCATCTCAAATCCTTTCTTCAACTCTTTCTTCATGGATGCAATGTAGTTCTCATTATTCCCTATTATGAATATATCATCTACATATACTACAAGATACACAATAGCTTTTCCAATTTTCTTGACAAACAAAGTTGCATTGTCAAGATTGAAATGCTTGAAATTTAATTTCAGAAGATGCTCGGTTAAATTTTCATACCATGCTTGTGGTGCTTGTTTCAAGCCATACAAGGATTTGATGATATTGCATACCTTATGTTCTAGTCCCTTCATAAAAAATCTTTTTGGTTGAGACATGAACAAATTCACTTTCAAGTCTCCATTCAAGAAAGCACTCTTCACATCCATTTAATGAATTTTCCATCCATTTTGTGTTGCCATGGAAAATAGAGTGTGGATGGTAGCCCATTTTTTTGTGGGGCAAAAAGTCTTCTTATAATAAATACCTTCTTTCTATGCCAATCCTTTTTCCACAAGCCTTTCTTTGTATTTGTTAAGTGAGCCATCTGATCTGTACTTGTTCTTGAATACCCACTTGCAACCAATCAGTTTGGTTCCATATGGAGGGTCCACCAACTTCCATGTCTCATTCTTGATAAGAGCATCATATTCCTTCAGCATGGATTCTTTCCATTCATCATGAGAAGTGGCTTCTTTAAAGGAATTTTGTTCATGGTTAGTAGATAAATTCGACTCATAATCATATGTAACATCCATATCTTCTACATCACCTGAGTTTGAATTATCTACATTAGCTCCATCTTGTTTTCAGGACAATTTGGTTCCTATCTTTCCAATCTCATTAGGATGAAAAATTTCAATTGTTTTAGTAAAGAATTTTGGTGGACCTTTCTGAGATGGTACGGGTTGCTCAACTGATTGAGATGGTTTTGATTTCTCATCAAGCCTAAACTTTCCAATATTCTCGATAGCATCATCCAATTGAAATTCAAGTTATGATGAGGTGCATAAACTTCTTCATGAGGGGAAGATGGTGCTTCAAAAGGATATTCCATAGATTGGCCCAAGATAGGGACCCCCCCTTCAATATGTGGAATCTCATCATCAAATTTATGATATGTATTTACACGAGTGAATTTTTCTAGATGATCAAGATTCCTCTCAACAATTTTGTATTTCTTGGTGGATTCAAGAAAGATCACATCTTTGGAAAGGATGAAATTCTTATTTTCTCATCGTAAAGCTGATACACCTTGGTGGTATTTGATTACCCCAAGAAGATGCACTTCTAACTCCTTGCATCAAGCTTTCTTCTTTGTTACTTAGGAATCAAGGAATAACAGGTGGAACCAAAGACCTTGAGATGCCTCACCGAAAGCATGTGGCCATACCACATTTCATATGGAGCATTTATTTGGATAGCATGAGATGGAAACATTTTTTTGACACAAATTGAACATAGAATTACATCATCCCAAAACATAAATTTAACATTCTTGGAAAACATCATGGAACAAACCATATTTCAGAGTGTCGTGTTCATTCGTTCAACTACATCGTTTTGTTGAGGATTGTATGGAACTTTTTTTTTATGTTTGATCCCATTCCGGAGAAGGTAAATTTCAAATTCATTAGATGTATATTCTCTTCCATTATCAGTGCAAAGAGAACCAATATGAGACTGGGCTTAATTTTGAATCCATACATGAAATTTTTAAATGTTTCAAAAGCTTGTGATTTATCTTTCAGCAAGTACACCCAACACATCCTTGTGTAGTCATCAATAAAGGACATTATATATTTATTTCCATTTGCAAAAGGAACATGCATAGGGCCACATAAATCATAATGAATCAGTTCAATTATTCTACATTCTCTGGAAGTAGAATCACATAAAGGTTGTTTGCTATGCTTTCCAAGAATACAAGCATCACATTGTTTCAATTTTCTAGGAATGGTAGGCAGACCAGAAATACCATTCTTTTTCAATAAAAAGAGGCTATCATAATATGACCAAATCTAGCATGCCACAAAAGACTAGATGACCTTATACCTTCACCATGATCAGTGAGGTATGCAACATTGTGTGTATGGGAAGATGTACCATTTAGCTTCAACAGTCTTCCATCTTCCATTCTTATCATAACAAGCATGTTATCAGAATCCTTTCATACTTCAAATTTTCCACTGATCATGTGAACAGAGTGGCATTGCTATATTATGTGCACAAGAGACAACAAGCTCCTTTTTAGCTCAAGAATATAGAGTACATTGTGTAGAATAACATCCAGAAGACCAAGCAAATTAAGCCTTGTTAGAAAAACAGGATCGCTGAGCAATAAAATAAATACAAATGCAGAAATAAAACACAGAAGATACATAAAACAATAGAGACACATATATACATGGTTCACTCAGTGTGGGCTACGTCTACTAGATAAATTGCCATGTCCTTCCTTTTTATTATCCAACAAATGAAGGGATACAACCTACAACACAGCCACTGTAACAACCTACAACACAACCACTATAAATTTCTTCAACATCCACATCCTATTCTACTGCTTTCTTCTCTGGAATAATCATGTTTTTTAATATTGACTTTCTGAGCAAGGTAAGCAATTTCTCCATTTGAAGGAGTTGGCTTCTTTCCAAAGGATTTCTCACAATGTCATAGATTTCATCTGATTACCTGCTTGCAGTGATTCAATGTAGTGAGAATATGTAGGGTAGAGGGCCTTAATGAAGTCTGTGAGGGGGAGATCAATATTTTCTATGGTGGCTTTAATTTCATGCATTATGGCTTTGATTTTTGAAGCCAAAGACATAGGGTCATCATTCTTTAACTCTAGGTTAAATAGCTTCAAAATTAGTTGTAGGAGTTAAAGCTCAGAATGTGTGTTATACAATTCATTCAATCTCTTCAAGGTTCCATAAGAATCACTAATGGAAGCAATATGATGGATCACCTCCTCACTTATTATCGCGCATATTATTACATATGTCTTCTGGTATTTTTCTTCCCATATTTCATGTTCTTTATATGTGGTCGATATGAATAGTTTTCTACAAGTTCTGCTACACTACATCTTTAACACTCAAGCTTATTCTTCAGATTTTTCTTCTTCTTATTATTATTCTGCATCTTCTTCAATGGTTTTTCTGCTCCAAGGGACTTATTTTTCTTCGAAAATCCCTTTCCACAAATCGTTGAAGATCAATGTGCTCTTGATCTTCCTGTCCCATTCTCTATAATTCTCCTTACTGATCAACACCATGCCGACAATGAATATGAGAGAATCCAATGTCTTCTGCTATCTTCACACACACATTAGCAAATGAGAATATAATGAGGTCGCACCAGTAAAATTTCTTGCTACTTAACTAAGAAATTACTGGAATGAAGGGTTGCTTACTCAGGTTTAAACAAGGTACACTCCGACCCTTACAAAGGAAGGGACTAGAATGCTCCAACTGAATGAGAGGTTTTTAGTACCAATGCAAGTGAAGGGATATCACAACAAAATAAACAAAGCATTGAAAATCCATGAATGAATGAAGCAATTTGACTAAATGAACTTTATTGAACAGGCTGCAGAATATATTACACAATACCAATGAATGGATACCAACCAACGAATGTATAATGAATGGTTACATAAAAAATATGGATATACCAACTGAAAATACTAGGCAATGGAAGCTAATGAAACATAGTTACCAACTTACCGAGAACTCTATAGAGTTCTCATTTTGGGGGGGTCCAATCTTTTACCCTCTTTTTAAAAATGGTGCTACTGGTAGCACCCCCCCCACTCTGTTTTTAGGTGGTTTTTGATATTTTAAAATTTTCGATCCACAATGTTTCCACAATATTTTTTTAAATGCTTATTTTTCATCTATTTTCAATTTTTTCTAAATATTTTTTTTTATTCAACAATGCTTTTAGTCATTTTTCGTGCTTCTTTCAATCTTAAAAATATTTTTTACCATTTACTTTTTTGAAGTTACGATTTTTCATACAATTTTGTTTCCTTAATTAATTTATTGTTCCATACATTTTAAATATAGTGAAAAACATCATTTTTAACACATTGTTTACCTTTACTTCAGTAAATCGAAAACAAATTGTAGTTAAATAACACTATTTTTGAATATTTAACAAAAAATTCACATTTTATAGCCATATATAATAAAAAGCCTATACATTTTGGTACATATTCCTTAAAATAACAAGTCAAATGAAACATTTTTATGGACATAAGTGAACAAAAAAAGTCAAACTTTTATAAAAAAATATCATTTTCTTTCATATTTTTATACATTTGAAGTAAAAAAATGACAACATTTGATAAAAATTTCCAATGTATAGTGATTCACATACAAATAAAATGAAAAAATATAATAATAAAAAGATTCATCACAAAACAATAATAGATACATCTTTATTCTTATTTTAAAATATGAAAGTCATATCATTACAGTTATATCTCTTCAAAAATTTGCAAAATTGATCATCGTCTTCAAAGGCATCCTTAAACTAATAAAAAATATCATATATCCCAAATTCATCATTCTCAACAGACACATTATCATCTTCTTTGACGTCATTGTGTGCTTCTATTGTGTCATTTTGTTCTTTCGTTGGTTCTTTGATATCTACAAGTTCTCCAAAGTGATCCTTTCCAATCATTCCTCCTAATGGTACTTGAGGTTCCTTTGACAATTTTTCCACCTTTGATTCACTAAAATCTCCTTTCCTTAGGCCAACTTCTTGCATTTCATCTGGAAGAGATGGAATATCATTAATTCTTTGTTGAATAAAACTGCATTGCATTGGGTCACTTTCAATGGCTATGCAATTCCTTCCTTTCTATAGGCAACATGCTAATGTTGTACCTAATCACCAAATACAAAATAAATAATGAAGTCAGATACTGTAAAAATACATAAATTAAAAATAATATAAGATTGAAGTATGATTTCATAAATATTAGATCATAATTCTTAGCCGAACCTGAGAACAAATCCAAAACCCAATCTCCTTCATTTGAAAATTTATCTATAAGATAATTAATTAATGCTTGTGGTTTTTGATAAATGTTAACCATCTCTCCTTTCAAATTTTTTTCATCATATGTTAGCTTTCTAACCACAACATTGTATACCAATATACTACTAGGAGTCTCTCCATCATTTGCATTGGAAATAATAGAATTATAAGAATCATCTTTTGTCCAGGTTGCAAGATGTATACTCTCAAAATCACATTTAAATGATTCTCTCTTGGAGATCTGAATATTAGGCTTGTGCATGTAACATAAATAAGTGCAAATTCAATTAGCTAGTGAATTAATAAGATTAATTTCTAATCTTAATTGCTAAACATACTCTTTCAATATCTTACCAAATAAATTGCATCCTTGTCTTGTGTTTCCCCTTGAAGCTTGATTTTACTAATCCTTGTTGTGTGTCTAAATGAAATACTAGAAATATCCAAAATGGTGATGTTGTAACTTTTGTAAATCCCATAACCACATTACTGAAAGCTTGGTATGTATAAGGCTTAGTATCATATCCAATGTTTTGGATATTATAACCATGAGGGATATCTGCAATAAATAGGAAATATTCTTTTTTCGGAACAATATTTGCAAGTTTTTCACAATCACCTAATATCATTTTATATTGAAAAGTGTCGAGCCCATTCCAAAAGTAGTGATTAAGGGTGTCATCAAGTTGAACATTTTGAACACGTCTCCTTCTTTCTCTTTCAAACTTAGCTTTTTGAATAATTTTTTTTAAAGTTTTAGGTACTCCATCTGCATTCTTCTTTGGCATATTTAATGAAACAAACAAACATATAGTTATACATCTATAACTATTAAAATATAAATAAATTAACTTACAAATGAATAATATGAATGTAATAAATCAACATATCTTTTTGAATGCAACAAAAAATTGTTTCAATATTGCTGAAGAGTTTGAATCTGGATAGTTGAGTTTAACATCATCCCAACTTTCTTCATTCAACATATTGACCATTTCCTCTTGTATTTTCATATACACCTTGTAACTAAATAAAAAAAAAATAATGTTAAACTGAAAAAACCAATTTTCTTGTCCTAACATAAATAAAAATAACTCAACAGACTTACTTTTTAAATTCATCACACATTTCTTCCATTGACAATTCTCTCGACCTAACACATTATAATATATTTATGATAATTTTATCATCCTTCACTCCTTGTATTGATCTCCAAGGTGTTATAGTCATATCATCAGGAAGATTTTTTATGTTAGAACCTGTCTTACTTGTGCCACATTCAATGGTTTAGCCTTCTTAACTCTTTGATTTTTTATACTAATATTTTCCCATAGGGTGAAGATATCATCTATCAAATCCCATACATGTCTAATTCTAAATCCCAATTGAATATAGTTATCCACAACTCTAAATATATCACTTCCTTTGCAATTTTTTTCTTTTGTATTTTCATCATCAAGTGGGAATCTTATTTCCATACAACATTGCTTCCAAAACTTAACATCAACATTTTATCTCTCCCCACAGAATATTTCAAAAAATTCATTATGGATAAATCTCACCCTTTGAATGAAGGTCATAGAAATTTTGTACTCATTGTCTATGTTATGATCCCATGCTAGTAACTTTGCTTTTGAATTTGTTAAACCGACATAAATTATGCATTTGAATGTATCAAAATGAGGATTATTGCGGTATTCCTGCATCAATTCTCTTCTATCCTCTATAGAATGATTTCCTCCAATCACATAATATTTTTAGTCAAAATTTTTTTATCTATCGAATTCTTCCCTCATAGGAACTTCCATTGGGTCAATAAGAACTAAGTAGTCAATGACATGTGCATATGGATTGTACCTAATCAATGCTTCTAAATTGTGAATATGAAAGTGATGTGGTTTTATAAT
>JASDQU010352773.1:839-12176 GCA_032191745.1 Picea mariana
TAGCTAGATCATCACGGTGTTTACTTTGTTTCTCAGCAGCGCGACCATAACATCGTCCAGTCGATGGGGATGATTACAATCCGCAAGTCGAGGATGCATGTATTCCTACAGACATGACTCTCTCATCCATGAGGTCTATCAGAATCTCCTCTATAGATTTATATAGCGTGATATACTCACCCGACATTGACACTTGTAATCAAGGAGATCAGGTAGGTGAATAGACAGACAAGGTAATCAAATGTACGATGAGTTTTAGACAGCACAACCTGATATGAAATCAATTCTTTGTTAGCTCGAATATCTTGATTTGCAAAAAGTGGTCCCAATCCAGCATTCGACAGGTTAAATAAGCAACATTGTAATAGATTCCTCCAAAGGGAAGGAATGCCTCAAACAATACGAATCAGATCATTATGGAGCGGTCCCAATGGTTCAATGACAGTCTTTTCGTCAATAACTTTGTTTCTAGCTGTTCTGGACTGTCATTCCAACGGTCAGGACGTCTCCAACAATCATATAGATTCGTTGTGGAGAAGTCCCATTATGTATTGTTTTGCTATTCTGGCGAGGTTCAAGTTCTGCAAATCTGTCTCGTGCGAAGTATTTTCTGGATTTTTTTGTCGTTTTTCTAACTTTGCTTTCTTCTTACTAAGCTTTCTTGCCTTCTTTCTTGTGATCTGAGTCTCTGGGTTCCTCTTTCCATTCTTATTCTTATCTTCTCTTATCGTAGTAGCTTTGCATTGTTGAGGGTATTTCAAAGAGTTCAAAGGTAATACCTCTTCTCTTACTATTTCTTGTGTGGATGCACTTCTTTCATGCATGGGCATGTTCTTTAAGCCTTTTTGTTTTCTTTCAACTTCGACAGCTAATTCTTTGGCCCTCTATTTCTTCGACTTATGCTCTTGTTCTTCTATTATTTTCTCTATATTTCTAGCTATGAGGTCCCTTAATTCTTTCTTCTTTTGTTCTGTAGCTTCCTCCTATGCTTTCCTTCAGATCTCATCCTTCGCAATCCAAGTCATTCCTACTAAAAGGGGCAAAGGGGCAATGTTCTCAACAAACTTAATGACTTCAAATTCTTCTTCAGTCGATGTTTCATGAGAAATCATAGGTACATTAGTAACTCTTCCACATAGGGCTATCATCTTTCCTTTAAACAAGCCCATCCTTCCCAATGAAGGTACCATAGTAGGCTTTCCCAAAATTTCCCAAGTGCTTTCTGGCATGATATTCACATGTGTTTCCTCATCCAAGACACAATCTATGCCGAAGTTTCCTATTATTTTTTCTATGCATTGTTTCTCTTTTAAGATCTTTGGTAAATTGATGTCTTTGTGATCATTTAGTGTTTCTTTCAGCTGTAGTAACATAGTCTCTAACTCTTTCTGGTTCTATAACATATCCTTAGTCCCTTGACCTTCTTCATAGTTTTCTAGTCCCATGTTCATCTTTTCAACTTTGGAAATCATTCTAGGGAAATCCTCAACTTCATGGCAAATAACTTTAAAACAAAGACAAATAGGACCTATTCCATGGAATTCCTTTGCAAGATGTCCTGATCTTCTGCAATTATAACACAGTGCCAATCCTCTCTTTCTTTTAAACGATGCCCAACCTTTCTTGTACTACGTACTGGGATCACACTGATGGACCTGTAATCTACAAAAATTCTTTCTAGGTTCTTGCATCCACTTGTTAGTCCAAAAATTATTTCGATGCATTGGAATAACATATCTTTCACTATCTCTATCAAATCTATTCAGATCGACTTTTTCTTCTAACTATGCCCTAGTTTTTAGACTGGGACAAAATCTATCAAACATACCTAGATTCATACTTTCGAAGAACAAATTTCCACTTATCTTACCTTTATCATAGTACAAAGCTTTAAGATATTACCTCTTTTCTTCAGATATGATTCCTTTCTTAGCACAGAGCTTGGAAAGTCAAGTAGAATACTACGCACTTCAACAACATATCCACGCACAGAGATTTCTCTTTTCTTTAGTTCCCAACAATCACAGTTTCAGGTACCAACAACGGAACCATTTGTCGGCACAGGGACATACCCAGGGTTCAATGCTTCAACAGTGCACCCAAAAAACCCTAACTACTGGCCCTTTCGGCAACACTTGCGAAGCAGATGAAGTCTCACCCAAGGTATAGGCAGGGGGGGTTGCAGGACTCAGGTGTTTACAACCTAGTTGGGACACAGATCTGTGATTACAACACTTAACAGATCACTTAGCCAATCAATATGCATTAGTTCATAAGTCCCATTAACATCGTATATTAAACCGTAATTACGGATCAACGCAGTGGAAACTAAGATCAAGTACTTTCATAAAGCCTAACACATAGAATTTACTCAGATCTAATAATCAAATATCATAAAGCACTAAGCATCGAAAGATCTATCTATCATACATCAGGATCAATGCACTAAGAAGATAAACAGATAAACAACATGAGAAATATCGCACAAAGCACATCAAAACACAGGATATACATGGTTCACCCCAGTGTGGGGCTACGTCCTTCAACTTCTTCTTCTCTTCTTTATTAATCTTCAATCTTTCTACATTCTTCGGCTCTTGCCCACAAAGCCATAGAGTGAAAATTCTCAGAGGACAGGATATCTACACGCATCTTGCTAGATCCTCCTTCCAAAAATTAGGTCAAGGCATAGAGCCAACTCCTTACTAGCACAAATCCTTACACAATCTGTGCACAAAGCCTCTTACAATTACTTGCACTGAGCCAGAACAACTCAATACAACACTTAGCTAGCACCTTTTACATATTCTTGCATGAAGCCAACTTAGACAGACTTCTCTCTAATTCCTATCTCCTTATTTATACATTACAAGAAGGCCTAAACATGGGTAAACCCATATGGTGACATCCCATACCTGTTACATAAACCCTAAAATCCCAAAAGGCCCGCAAAATAGGTGAGATACCACGATCTCAGCTCCGCTTGGGCGCTCCATCTTCGACCAGCCTGTCAAAGTCCTAAAAATGGTCAAACACGACTAATGTTTCCTTAAAACTTGGTCAAGGGCCAACACTTCTCAATATAACCAATGATCTTGATGGTTTGGAGAGTAGAGAAGCTAGTGAGAGAATTTAGGGAAATGATTGTTTCAACTTCTAGGGGTTCTTATGGTGGATTCTGGTCATTGTGTTTAGGGGATTCGTCCACAGGGGGAGCCTCGACCTTTTCTTCAGAAATATCCTCAGAGATGGCCATACAAGTATTTTTTTCCGTACACATGTGCCCGAGAAAATATTTTTCATCACAATTATAACAAAGGTCCTTGAGTTGTTGTTCAACTATTGCTTCCTACATCAATTTTTGGATCTTTAGTGGAGCAGAAGGAGAAGTGGGAGTGACTTGTTTATGGCGAGGAATAAAGTAGGTTTTTATGGTTTGAGAAGATACAACCTATTTTTCTTCCTTAGATATTTTAGTAGCTTCCACACAAATCCGCGAGAGACCATGATGACATGGGCACAAATATCATCCTGGAGGCCACTCATAAAGCATTCTAAAAATAAAAACATCAAACATGCCCTCTGTGTGGAAATATAATCACTCAAAAGAAGCAATAAAATATTCCACCTTGTCAAATTGTTTCAACATTTTCAAACAACCTAAATGGTTGGTGTCAATGTCAAAGAATTCATAAATCTCTGCAACAAATTGTGTCCAATCTGCATACCCTTGGTGGGAATTTTTTATCCATTTCCACCATTTCCAACGTTCTTTATCTATATGGAGAACACCATACCGAAGTTTGGCCAACTCATATGTAATTCCATACAGAGATAAAAAGTTTTCCGTTTGAGTTACCCAGTAGATGGGATTCGAGCCATCAAATTTTTTCACATCCACACACACAAGGCCTAGGTCACGCTGAAAGTAACGGGGATGAAAATTATGGGAATTTGAGGAAGCTTCACCTTCGGGGGGAAAATTTGGGTCAGAGGAGGTAAGCTCTTCAGGGATATGCAACTTGGCACAGATCATGCGAGTGAAGGATGCAAGATGGGTAGATAGGTCTTGTTTCATGGTTTCCATTTTTGTATATATGGAGGAATACGTGTTTTTATTAAGGGTGGAAATATTTGTATTGATTTGTCACACTTCCTCCTCGATCTCTATGATAGAAAAGTACAACGAATTGAAGTGGGCTTCCAATTCTTGGCTATGGGGGTCGGCCATGATGAAGGGGGAAAACGAAAAGGGATAGGTGGGACCACACATAAAGGAGGTTATGGGTGAAGGGTATCATGACGATTAGGGATACAAGGGGAATCCAATGAGGTAAGTCCCAAATAAGGGGACCAAAAGTGGTTTGGGTGCACGGGAAAGAAATTGTTGAAAAATTATAGGTATGACTGCAATCAGGGAAAAGAGAGAAATCCAATGGAATAGGGATCAAATAATGGTGGCAGTGAGATCCAAAATTTTATTTTTTTATTTTTTATTTTTACTCCTGCAGATTTATACTCCGATCTAAATAATACTATAGTGTTGAAATGCCCAAATTCATAACATGAATAAATGTGTAGTAATTTCACAACTAGAATGCAGGAGGTAAGGCTGCACAATAGTTGATCTTGGATGTTCTGTTTTTGTTTTCATCCCAAGGATTAGGGTATTCAGGGTTTCTACAGACAAGGGTTTTCTCT
Source organism: Picea mariana (assembly GCA_032191745.1). Taxonomy (NCBI): domain Eukaryota; kingdom Viridiplantae; phylum Streptophyta; class Pinopsida; order Pinales; family Pinaceae; genus Picea; species Picea mariana. The sequence continues at coordinate 5,541 of JASDQU010352773.1, forward strand.
ATGTTATATCTCTCTGATATACGTTTGGGGTCCAACAATAGTACTCAATCGAATATCTCAGGGAACCAACTAAGGAGGTTAGACCATGCCCTTAGTCATACTACCCGAATATCTAGGTAATTGAGAGTATATTCTCGACTGTTGTTCTCGGTCGAACTATAGTAGTTAGGCGACCGATCAGTTTATCTACGAAGGGCTTCATGATATCTAGGTTGATCTGTATATAGGTGATGTTTGATGCGCTACCACTCAAAGGGGTACCAAAATGGGTTACAAGGGTGGCCAACAATGTGTGATTAAGTACTACTTGTATTTTCTCCATGTATGCTTCCTTGACAATGAATTCATGCGTTGAATGACAATTATTTGTAGCTTTAAGACATTGGAATACATCTTTACCCTGAAAAAAAGAAACCATAATGTTTTTCCAAGGAAAGTGCTCTGATGCCACTTGTAAGGTACTAGATCTATTATAATAGATGAAAACATAATTATTCAGAGAATAACAACGAAAGAACACAATATATGAAACCACAACACCAAAATAATATCTTTATATATAGGAAACAATGTTCGCTTGCCTCTTCAAAGGGGTAACCCCCAATAGAGAATCAGTCTATTACAATAATTCTGAAGAAAAAAAATTTCATACCCTCGAATCCTATTTATACTAAATCTATCTATCAAAAGAACAATCTAGAGGAAGATCTTCTACAAGTGGAAGATTCTATTAGGTCTTACATTTGATTTTTTCTTCCGTATTACTGGGCCTTATTAATATTGACCTTTATTACATGGAAAATATAATATTCTACCTACGTGAGGGGTTAGAGAGGTTAGGTCTCTAACAAATTATATAATAAAAAAGACATTTTTACAACACATGTAAACAACACTCAGTTTTCTTAAAGTAGTTTACAACAAGCAATCACATGCCATTGTTCTTCTCTCTGAAAAAATTGGCCCTGGGGGATTCTCAATATTAATTCTCAAAATAGTTTTTGAATGTACAATGCTTGAAGAGACACTACAAAATGGAAATCTTTTGTCACATATAGAATTTTAAGTAACTGCTAGAAGTGTCTTCCTAAATTCCACAAGAAGCAGTTACAAGTCCCTTCAACTTTCCCTTCTAAAATATTGTTGACATATGTTAGAATGAGATGAAGCTAAGGATGGTTGGTAAAAGACAAAATAGCAGGTGGCTGTGAGAAAATTTGAATATTCTATTTTGTCTTGTTGATGTGTCTTTGTCTCTGATATAGGCTTCCCATAATTGGTATTGGCCCTTGATCGATATGACTCTCGAGTACAGAAGTACTTTAAGGGAGGCTACATGGGATGTTGAATTGTCTATAAGAATCTTAATATCCCTCATCAGATTGGCCATGAATTCTTGTATCATGGTCGGAAGCTTGGACGGATAGAGGAGGTGCTCCTCCATTACTTCTATGGTTTCCATTGTTGCTCCTTGAGCCCTCTCATGTATTTTATTCATATTATGTTGGATTTCTTCAAAAGAATCCTCCTCCATCTTGGTTTTCCCAAGTTCTTCAATGGAAGGAAGATGTCCTTTGTGCATCAAAACTTGTGCATCCTTATGGAGTTATGAATAGAGGGATAATAACCTCTTTGTTTCATTTTCTTCTCTTTTACCAGCCTATTGGCAATGATCAAGGGCATCATAGTCAATCCTCCTTTCTCCTTCCAAAGAGAAAGGTAGGATAGTTGGAGTGTCTGAGTTATTTGTGACCCATCATTGCATATCATTTAATCCTTTTTGGATTGAAAAGAAATAGACATTCTTGGTTTGAATGGAACCTCCATTATGTGTGTTTCCACCTACTAGAAGACATGAAGATGGACATAGATATTAGTGGCATTCTCCTTTATATTTTTCCTTACCTTTTAAGCACATGCCTTGAATTCTCTTAGACCTCCTTCATCCTTCTTTGTGTGCTTCAATTGTTCCTCCAAATCTTTAATCCTAGCATCCTTTTCTTGATTTTGGCGAAACAAATTCCTAAGATTTCATTCCACTACCTCAGTGAAAGTAGTGCCAACATACACTATGGAGAGAGGGTATTTGTTGACATCTTTTTCTACCGTAGTCTCTATGACGATCGACAATGGGTTGCCTCTAGTGATTTGGACTTTCCAAGTCTATTTTTGCACAGATGTGTTGGTGGCTTTGTCGAATTTGAACATTTTAAAGTTCAACACCTTCTTAGGATTGTAAGTTTTGCCAAGCCCCAACTCAATCTCGTCAGATTGAAGGCTACCAATTGTGAGGGGAGATTCTTTTGATGTCTCTGCGATGTTGATATCCATAGGAGAAACATCATTTTTTAGTTATTCTTCATCCATTTCTTCATTGTCGTTGTGGTGGCTACCGCTTTCGTTGTTGCCTCTTCATCATCTTTTTTTGTTCCTCTTCTCAGGCCTTTTCTTCATCATAGATTCTTCCCAAAGGTCTGGCCTGCCTCGTGGGAACAACCTCTTCATAGGTCCACGCATCACAATGAACCTATTCTTCTTCCAAGGTAGCGAAAGTGTATTCCCAGGTGTTCTTTGTTGACTGTAATAATCTTTGACCACTTTCTTTGGATCGTGTCACTTGAACATTTCTTCCCCGAAGTAGAATGATAGCAATGTGTCTACTTCAACTTGAGTCTCCTTGATGCTTCCAAAGGAGTATGACTAGACCCACAGTGGTAACGAGGGCTAGATGACCTTATCATGGTAGAGCTCTACCCTAACTCCATGGATCATGGTTTGATAAGTGAATTCCTATAATACCAACCCATCGGGTACACATCTTGGGAGCGGATGAGGGTCTTTGGTGGCCACATATACTCTTTTGTATGTCCCAAGCTCCATGAGATACCAATCTCCTTTTTTTTGGACTATTGATAAAGTTTTTTTAGTAATACATGGAGTGGGTGAGTCGAAGATGAGCTAATAGAGTGGAGCCAAGAACTAATCACATATCTTGTGATACTCAGTCCCTATATTTGTGCTCCTAGAGAAATTTACAATAGATATACATAGGAGTGTTGATTGGCTACGAGGCCCAACCCATCTTGGGATATTTATGGCGCACACACATCATATCCAACAAGTAAGAGGACATGCAAAATCTTGGGAATTCGTTGGGAGTGGTCTCCTTGATGGATCTGATGGACTCTTCTAGGGGTACTCAAAGGATATCAATCAAATTGAAGGATGACCCCTCATCGATAAAGTAATATAGACTGGGGAATTAGGGATAGTGTGAATTTCCATGCATCTAGTTGGGAGTGGTCTCCTTGATGGATCTGATGGACTCTTCTAGGGGTACTCAAAGGATATCGACCCAATTGAAGGATGACCCCTCATTGATAGAGTAATATAGATTGGGGAATTAGGGATAATGTGAATTTCCATGCATCTTGTTCCCCATATAGCCTTCATAGCAGCACCACAACATACAGGTACGACGGAGGGATATTCCCTAGAGGATTTGAGTTTGAACATTTTATCTAGATTGTACCAGATTTTGAATAAATCATTTTCCTTGTGTGGGAACATTCTCATGAGCATCTATAGTGAAAAACTTCATTTTTTCCAAATGGTTTGCAGGGAATGAAGCGACGGGTTTCCCCTTAGCATTGAGTTTATATCGATTGTCTAGATATACATGATTAATGATCCATGAAATCGCATGTGCCACAACCCTATGTGACAAGGGTGTTTTTAAAGACCTTGAGCTCATCGTGATCTTTAACCTCTACGGGGAAATTTTGTTACTTAAACATCTAAAAACTTCACCCCATTTGAGTGAAGTCCCCTCTTTCTCTATTAGTCATGTGGTGTCATCAAATATTGTCATTTGGGGTGTTAGGTTCTTGTTCTTGTTGGCTTCTGCTTGCGGAAGCCTCCGTCACGAGAACTTTCTTGCATGTTTATTTCCACACAACATGTCAGAATCTGTGACAAACATCTTCATAATTAATATATGAAACCAGTAATAAATGATGAAAAAAAGGAGAACATAAAAAACAATTAATAAATCAAACAAGTAATAATGATGGCACAAATTAATATATCAAACAAGTAATAAATAATGACACAAAGGAGAACATAAAACAAAATTAATATAACAAACAAGTAATGGGAGATGAATCCATCAATGTAAACCTGTATCTGTGTCGGAGGAATTACTTGAGTCAATCCTAGGAGGAAGTCGTCATCATCATCACAAGAAAATATAATGGGAGACATGGTGAGAGTTTAGGTGAAGTATGGCTCAGATTGAGTGAATCAGAGTTGTTGTTGTCAACTATGTCGATAAAGAAAAGAGAGTCCGCGCAGTTGATGACAATTACATCGATATGGCAAGGCAGTATACTAGCGGGGTTGGTACAAACTATGTCATAATGGCTATGGTAGTATCGACACAGTTGTGACAAAGTCTGCCGAAACGGAGAAATGTGAACAGGTGAAGTTGTTTGGAACTCTACCGAAACAGAATGAGTAATGACCAACAGTGATGTAAGAACTCTGCCAATAGAGTCGACGTCTACTTAAAAACATGGCCAAAATGCTTCCATAGACACCGGCGATGTTGGTGTTAGAAATTAATTAAACAACCAGTGCGGTAGTTGATGGAGATAAGATTGCAATAAATGCACCGACTACACCGACTTCGGTAAATTCTTGAAAGAACCAGAAACATCTAGAAGAAGAAACTCTAGCCATTGATCTTGAAACTAATCAATGGTGGAGCTTATCCCACCACTGTATAAATACTCATGCTTGTAATGCAATAGACAAGTTAATTGTGTGTTCTTCGTGTCTCTAGATGTTATGGTTGTATGAGTTTTTTCTAATTTGGTATGAGAGCCAAGAGAGCCATGAGGGTTGTGTTAGCCGGAGAGGCCTAAGAATCGTGAACAGTGTGAGGTGTGCTCACCTATGTTAGAGACCTGTGAGGTTTGAGAGTTGTGAGGGCCGTAAGAGCCAAAAGAGTGTTGAGAGCCATCACTATTGTTTGCCGTGAAACAAAGGGCCATGAGACAGAGTTTTCTTCTCCACTGTGCGTTGAGGAGGTTAAGCGATACGCATACACCAAAACTATGTGGCTAAGAGGACCGATCTAGAGGGCCAATCGAAGCTTTGTTGAGTTGAGAAAGAATTCCTGGACATGTGAAGAAATTATGTGGTGAGCCGTGCAAAAAAATAAAAAAATTAGGTTGTTTGGTATTTTATCTCTTGCTGGAGCCGTATGCATATTGTCTTTTTTTATGTCCTAGTTGCTTTGGATTTGGTTTGATTTGAGTAGAAGTTGAAGTTGTCTTTTATGGTTGTGGTAATTTTGGAAGAAGTAAGAAAATAAAAGTGGTTGTCGTAATTTTGGAAGAAGTAAGAAAATAAAAGTGGTTGTGGTAATTTTGGAAGTAGAAAGTAATTTTGTTTTATGGTGGTGGTAATTTTGGTGTTGGATTTAAGTGAATGGAAAGTTAATTTTAACATATCATTTATTGAAAAATATAATGGTGGTAGTATCTAAAAAGTGTGTTTATTTGTGAGGGTTAAACATGTTTATCTTGTGAAGATGAGATGATATTGTGATTGGGGTCAAAATTTGAATTATTAATTACTATAGAGTTTCTACATTGGGTTTTAAAAGGCTTAGATCATTTTAAAGTGATTTTAGTGTTTTTTAAAGATGACAAATATCATGGAAGATTCATATATAAATGAATCAAATAAGTTAGATGGGGAAAATTATGTCAATTGGAAGTTTAAGTTGCAGACGTTGATGGAAGGATACAATGTTTGGTCGATTGCATGTGGAGACAAAGCAAAACTAGTAGCCACAACAACCTCAATTTAGGATTGGGAGCGACGCGAGACTAAAGCAAAGGTGCTCCTGAGGATGTCCGTCAAAGATTTGAAAGATAAGCTAGGAGATATTGGTGAAAATATTTCTAGTACTGACCTGGTCACTGTCACATTAAATGGCATGTTAGATGAATATCAAATGTTCATTACTGGTCTTGCAGCTAGGGAAAAGGACCCTACTTTTGATGAATTGACAGGTATTCTTCTACAAGAGGAGGATCGCAGAAAGAATCTAAATGGCAGGTCTCACAATTCAGATCTAGCATTGGTGGCGAAAGGGAAACAACCCTACAAAGGAAATTCATGGAGGAGAAATAAAGAAGGAAGGCCAGATTAAAAACCAGATAATGGCAGGGCACTACCAAGCACAAATGCAAATGTGAAGAAGAATGAAGGATTCTACTACTGTGGTAAGTTTGGATATTATGCTAAAGATTGTAGGAGGAGGAAGTTTAATGAGTCCAAATATAACAAACATTCAGGAAATTTTGTTGATAAAGGTGCCAGAGTATGTGATGATTTCAAAAATCTCAAGTTGTTTGGTTCTGATGCTTCTTTATCAGCATACACTGATTATGCTAATGCCTGGTTTATTGATTTTGGTGCTTCAATTCATATGTCATGTAATAGGAATTGGTTTGATACATATCATGAAAACATTAATGATGTTCATAAGATCTATCTAGGAGATGATAGGTCACATGAAATTAAAGGGTATGGAGATGTATCTGTGACTTTACCTACTGGTGA
>JASDQU010352774.1:0-12116 GCA_032191745.1 Picea mariana
AAGCATTTCCACAAGGCAATATATATGCAGCCTGCGTACTGTCTTCAAAAGAGTGATTTTGAGAAACTGACAAGTGTAACTTTCTTCATGAAAATGATCTTAAAGAAGAGCTAGATCATCTATCACCATGTCATTATCATGTCATCATCTTGATAACCAAAAATGTGGATAACATAAATATACCGCCGAAATCAAGAAGACGAGACGGACGCAATGGCACGGTTTTCGTTGCATTCCAAATACTTTGAAATTTGAGCAAAATTTTGACCCCTGGTCCAGATTTTGATCACTCGACTTCGTGACTCGGGGTTTCAAAGGTATAACTTTTGAGGGAAAACACGCCGAGTTATGAATTCCCGACAGATCTTAACCATGGCTAAAATTTTTACCTTTAACATTAACCCAGGTTACTAAAACAAAAATCTCGGGGTTTCGGCTATCGAGGTTACGACGGTAAGACTTTTGGAGCTAGCAAACGCCGAGACACGAAATCCTGATGATTCTTAGCTACGGTTTAGAGTATTTTTACTCTCGGTAATGATCTAGGTAAACTTTTTAAAACTAGTTCATCGTTTCGCCCCTCAGGACTTGTAAACTATGTGATCTATAACTCCTGACATGCGACATCTCGAGGTAAAAATGAGAGACTCGTTTAAACGATAAAAAAAATAAATCTTACCTTAAGAGTATGATAACCATCACTGTTTGTGTGATGAGACTTCTGAGATTTTGGGAAAAATAAAGGAAAATATAAAAACCGGCTTTCTATTTCAAGCATTAAGATATGAAATTTTAAACAGGCTAAAAAAAACAAAGGCGGCTCCAACAGGTCCCAACCTTTGAGGGAAAAATTGAACAAACCTAGAAGAGAAAATATCTTCTTTGGCCTACAACAATGCTTATCCAAATATTCATATCTCCTTCCAAGAACAATACAAATAGTTTTATCAATAAATCCTCATGTATTTGATTTAGATTTGAAACAGATTTTAGGAATGATGTGATATGCTGAGCAACAAAAGGAACATCACCATCTGTTAGCGATATTTCTTGTAAAGGGGCTAGAATGCAAAAGAATGGGTTAAAAACCCACTTGTCCTAAGTTTTGAATGTTGATGTGCCCGTGGTAAGTGACAAGCAAGTCCGAGCAGTAGCGGTTCACGCGCCTGAATCAACGGTGCATATGGGATTCCGGACCCCCCCTGCCTTTCTACCTTTAAGCGGAGGGGGGGGGTTCGGAATTGGGGGCGCATCTCTTCAACGGTTCAGATCAGCGCGCCCGGATCAACGACGATAAAGGCAATTCTGGACCCCCCCTGCCTTTCTACCTTTAAACAGAGGGGGGGGGTCCGGAATTGGGCGCGCAGCTTTCCAACGACCAAGATTAGCACGCCTGGATCAACGACGCTTGGAAAATCCCGTCCTTCTCAGCTGCTCTGTGTTTAGCGTGCATGGGCCCTTCTCCCATCATGTCATCTTCTAGAACCACCTTTCTTCTGCTGCCGCGTGTCATCCATCTGCCTCCCCTCTTTGGTTTGCATGGTCCTCCTTCCTTCTCATCATTCACTCGTCGCTTGCCATGTGTCCCGCTCCTTTCCACGTCAGTCTCTCGCCAAAGAGTAAGTCCATTATCCCTCGTCTTCCCCCCTTTTCCGCCTGTTGTCTTCCACCATGTGCCGTCCTCTGTCGCCCTTCTCACACCTCGCCACTTCTTTCACGCCCTCATAGTCCGACGCCACCACTCCTATCATGCGCCCCATTCTTCGCGCTGGCCTCCATGCCTATTCATCAACCCATTCAGTTATTCTAGGTGGCAGCACGAGGAGTCTTCCATATCCCAAAGTGTTGAGTTGGCCAGGTCGTCCTCAATCCCCATGAAGCAGTTATTGAGGCGGTTGGTGGTGGTTAGACATCTTCTTCGCCATATTGGGAAAGTCCAGCAATGAATTAAAGGCACATCGATTCGCCGATGAAACTATCAGAAGATCGATTGCGTCTACCATAAGTTGCACGACCATTCAAAGATTGCGGCTGCAGATTGTCAGAAGCCATGCAGACGCAAAGCTTTTAATGCTACGTCTCGATTTTGTTGCTGTTGCTAGTTTGAGTATATGTAGGCGTTTTCTCCATTTTTGTATCTATTGATGGTAGAGCAAAGCTCCTGACTGTAAAGTTTCCATGACCATTCTGGTTTCCTGGTTATGCATCTGTGTTTGATATTTCTTGTTTTATGACAAAGAGTTTTCCTTTTCCATCTCTGTTTTCGTCTCATACCAGGGAGTTCATGATCGAATGATTCGCATGAATTGTTGCAGTTTTGTTACGATAAAGGATTTTTTGTGACATTCATGTATTCTTTGGTCTTCTATGTTCGAATGTAAGAGGATATTTTGTTTGGACGCTTTCTTCTTCCATCCGTTAGAAGCCTGATGTTTATGACAGACCTCTGCACTCTTCTTATACAAGTCTTCCACCTACTCACCTTTATTACAACTCACTGTTTGAAGTTTATCAAGACCTCACTCGCCCATGCATGCCTGGCCTAGTTTCAGAGTTGAGATGATACTGTTATGAGTTTTCTTCCATTTGATCACCCCTTTATTAAAATCATGACATTAAACTAATGGGTGTCAGGCTCAGCTCCTGCAAGCAATCCAGGAGTGACTTCTGATGCCAACACCATCTAACATTGGAATGTGTTTTAACCACCTTGGAGAATAGTTATTTGGGTACCTCGGCATTTTCTCAAGATCAATAGTAGGATACGATTCATGAAATTCCCATGGTGCCATATTTATTCACCTAACATATGCAATTTTGTACGCAATATAAAAATGAGTATACCAAACATGTGTGGAGTCACCAAGGTAAATCTTCAATTCCTTCACAATGTTGCTTGCTTCACCCAACAAGAACATAGTCTTAAAATATGCATAAGGAAAAAGGACTCTTCCCTCAATGAAGTTGCTATATGAGTAAATTTTAGATAATTCTTTGGATTTTACTCATCACGATGGTTGAAGCATAGGCTTTAGATAACCAAGGAAAATACTTGATTCTACCCATCAACGACACCAAGATGTTATCACACAATATTGCACCTTAGTGTAAATCCTTCACAAGGTACAAAGATGAGTGGAGCATGGAAGTGTTTCCACTGTCACCTAGAATGCAACTACTTCCATCATTTTAGTGAAGGACAAGTCCTGTAAAATCCTTTCTATAATCCCTAGTTTAATTAATGCACAATGTAGATATCAATGTGGCTATGACCAAGCAATGTAACATGTGAATTGTATTTCTGAATTTTAATAAATAAATGTGATTCCAACTGCTAGGGGACATGGACAGAGATGGGGACTAGATTTTCCACAAGATAAGGGAGTGTCTAAGAGGGGTCCAAGGGGGAAAATAATTTATGCGTATTTATCCAAACCCACAATCATGAATTTTTTATCATTGTGTATAAAAATTCTAATTCATGTTTGAGTGTATGAGCTCACAATCACTGAATACCTATAAGAGGGTGGGTGTAGAAAGTCACACCCCATAGTTATTGGGAGAACAAGGATGAAGTACAATCAACATTGGAGAGAGTGAGAGTCAACTTGATTGGGAAAAGAGAGGAAATTCATATGTGGAGAAAAAACAGTTTTTATAGTCATGTTTTTGCATGAAAAACATGCAGAAAAGAAAAAGAGGAGCTCTATAGTTCGAATAACAATGGAGGGTGAATTATGGAGCATTTTGGTAGAGAAAGACTAAAAAGGAAATTTGTCAATCTTGTAGAAGAACTATTTTTTTAGGCCTGAAGAGTAATTTCTTGTGTGATTTACACTGTAACAACAAGTGATTGTTGTTTTTTTACTAGTAGTTTTCCTAGTAGTGAGTTCCCTTGAGTTCCTAACACTGAGATTCATGGTTACATATGCCATAAATACCATGATTAAAAAATGGGATGCCAAATGGAATGAGAGAAGTGAAGGGGTACATTCCTTGGGTTGGAAAGATCAAGAGGAAGAGAGGTAGTGGAAATTGAGATAGTTGTAGGAGAATACCAGTGGGTTGTGAGATATCTGAGCTGTGAGTAGGTTGTGAGAGACACCATATTTTGTGGAATCCTATCCCTATGTTGGGGGTGAATTGTTTTTGAGATATAGAAAAACAAGTCTATTATTGGGTGGAACGTCCGTCTCAAGCAGTTGGTTGCACAACTGTTTTAAAAGATAAGTGTTTGTATCATTAATATGATTTATATTAAGAGTTTAATTGTTGTGCATTTACTCTATGTTTGAGAATGATTATGATGTTGTTTTTGAGTTAATTAGTTGCATTCATGTTTATTTCAGCATGTTGTAGCTGGATTTAAATTAATGTTAGCCAAATGGTTAAATATGTATGTATGCATGTAGCTGGTAAGCTACAATATTAGTTAGAAGAAAATTATGAAATTATGGGTATTTATGCATGTAATGGACCTCAACTAGGTTGGGGTAAGTTACAAATTGGTATCATAGCTCAAGGTTCAACACCGATCTTGTATGGGCCAAGACCAATGCGATTTTTGTAGAACTTTACTATTGCCTAGTTTCACCTATTGTGGATTTGGTGAAAATTATGGAAACAAAGTGAAATCTCCATATTTATGAGAAGATTTGAATTTAATTCACCTCAAATAGTCGAAGAGAGGATTAATGGTGTCAATCTACATGTTGCAGAGTTAATGTTTTCTTGGGAGGTCAAAATTCATGTTTTAATGGTGACTGGAGAGTTGAAAAACTGATAGCCTAGATCATTCTAACATTAATAATCAATGTTCAAGATTTATTACGGAATGAGTGAGAAAATTCAAGTGCACTGAAAGAATTGTTTTTGGAGAAATTATAAAATTTTCAAAAATTTACAATTTTGTTTTTTTTTTGAAAAAATCCTTATAGTTATGATGTGGAGCCATGTGGTGGTGGCATGATGGTGGTGGCATGGTGGTGCTAACATGGATTCCATAATGGAATTTTACCCATTCCAGGGCCACGTTAGTAGGCATCTATGGTAGAATCTGTAAGTTGAGTGTCGAATTGGACTACATTTCATGGGTAATATTGATTGTTCATTGGAAAGCAAGATTAAATATTGATCATTGATCAAGGATCATTGGTAGATATGGCCATGTATCGAGAGTAGAATTATGGGTGGGAAAAATTATCATAGAAAATCATTAAGGGCATGCAATGTGACAAGGCCATAGAGAAAAGGATGCGCAAAAAGGTCCACGGGATAGGCTTATGGGCTGCGGGCCACAGGAAAAATACTAAATGGCATGTTGTTAGGATATTTAAACACTTAGAATTTAGTTAAAATCAACTTGGCATAATGTGTCATTAGGTAAAGTGTGTTTCTTAGTGTGTTTCTTTAGTATGCATTGTATGCATTTGTAGTTAGGAAATCTGTCAGTCACGATATGTTCTCAACATAGAGTGATTTGATGGTTCATATTTTCCTTGATCTTAATGACTACATTGATTCATGGCTTAGCACCCAAATGCTCCATGATATCTATTTAAATAGAATGAAGGGTCATTTTTGGATGATCGATTTTGAGAAACTGTCTAGTAAATCTGTCTGTAATCTTTATCTTTTTCATTAATAAATTTCTCCAAGTGGCCACATTGGTTGGGGTCATGGATGTTTCCTTGTAGGGGTTTTACCATATGAAAACATTGAAGTTTTGATATTTTATATGGCTGCATGACTTGTTACTAAAGGTTTTCATCCTCTATTGGAATACTTGTTTTGTCGAACATGGTATCAGAGTGCATTTGAAGACCCTCTCCCATTATAGATCGAGATCATGAAGTGGTGTTGTCTCGTGTATGGTTTCTTACATTTTCATACATTTATGGGATGAGAGAACTATTCCATTATGTCCAAAATGATCATTTTAGTCATGAATGGTTTTTGTTTCACTCGAAACGATTTCCGTTTTCCTAGGATACAAACATATTAGTCAGATTCAGAGGTATAAAACCCAAATATGCCCTTTTAATTTTTTGTAGAGAGAATATTCTGGTTTTTTATTTTGGCTTTCTATTTTTTATTTCTAATTTACTAATATTTTTTTTATCGACGAATTCTCTCTTTCCCGTTCCCTATGTGATCTCAGAAAATGAGAAATAGAGCGGAAAGGGTTTTCCTATATGTGTATGCTCTTTGTTGTGCACTCTGTACAATCTCGGTAAATAAAAAACATAAGGAAAATTTGCATTTTTAGGGTAAGCTAACTGATATTTAACCCTTGTTGCCATCGAGAAGAAAATTTTTTTTATTATGTGAAAAGATTTTTTTATGAGAATTCTCTTCAAGGTTGTCTTCCACAACAACAACAACGACACCTCCATTCCTCCTTTTAAGAAATATAATATGTTTTGCACTAGTTCACTTGGTTAAAAGTTGCTTTATTAAGTAAGAGGTCTTGAGTTCAAGTCTATTTTTTTGTTTTTTTAAGTTTATGCATCCATTGTAAAGTGTATTTCACTTAAATTATAAAAGTGAATTACTATAAGTATCTTTAATATTTTATTTTAAAGTTATTTATTTTGCTTGCAACTTTTATTTATAAAGAAACTTCATTGTAAAAGTGATCCCCACTTATTTTTATAAAATTGTGGCACTTCATAGGAAACTTATTTGTAAAAGTGAGGTTATTATGAGGGGTATCACCACATGGACCAAATTTTACTATTTGGTTACCATTTATGCCCTTTTTCAAAAGGGCATAACTTTCACACCCGAAGTTGGTTTTGAGTGCCATTTTTTTTAAACAACCTACTTTTTCGAGATATTTCCATCTAGACAATCATTTTTAGTCTTTTTATTCATATTCAATATGGATTATACCAGTGATATTTTTCTTACTATTATCGACTACCTCCAATGGAAATCCCATATGGAGGATTTGTTAAGAAGTAAAGGAATATACCTGATTACCTTGGGAAAAGAACAAGAACCCACTGATGGTGACAAGTATGAAAAATGGATTAATAGGAATGAAAAATCTCATGGACTAATTGAAATGTCCATCTCTCTTGATTTAAGGTTTCACCTTAAAGAAATCAATGCCCCCAATAAATCTTGAGAAAAAATTGAAGCTGTGTTTGGTAAACACAATATTATTCGAGCTCACTAGTTGGAGAATCAGTTAATGAATTTAAGTCTAAATGATTTTCCTTGCATTGAATATTACTTATCTAAGCTCAAAAAACTTATAATTTTGTCTATTGAGTGCCAACTAGAGTTGAAGTAAGATCTATGCATATATGTTATTCTTTCTCATCTTGGTAATGCATATTCCTTTTTTGTATCAACCTTTTATGCCACTAGATAAGCTCTAGGGAGTTCTTATAAAGAACCCTCTCTTGATTCCTTTTGTGATTCTTTAATTTGAGAGAAATATAATATTGTGCAACATGGATTGATCAACATTGCAGGTACATCCAACAAATCCTTAATGGTCCATTAGAAATATAAATCTAAGAATACCAAGAAGCAACATCCTTGCCACAAAAACAAACAAAAAAAGGGTCCCAAATCCTCTTATCCAATTTCCTCTCCTAATAGTGACAAAGGGGAAAAATATAAAAGTAAGAAGACTGATAAACATTTCAACTTGTTGGAAAGTTGTCTTTCATTGATGTCAACCCTAGAAGAAGTCCAAGAGCCCAAAAATCCCCTAGAAGTAATGGGTTATGTACACTATAGAAGAAGTCTAGAAGCCTCTAGAAGTGATGGGTGTATTTTAAGAAGTATCCAAAGTGGTCCCCTTATGGTGTATCTTTAAGCATGGCCCTCATGGGAAGATACTTTGAAGAAGTCTGCATGATGCCCCATAGGTGTGGTCATGAATCCTAAAGGTGTTTGAGGAAAAAGAGGATGAAGGACACTGTAAATACATTCAAAACCATCATATATGGATAGTACTCATCATGCCATTTTCAACGGTAGGTGGTATGTCACGTGGTTCATCACAATTGAGAAGTTATTCCCTCTTAATGTTGAAGCCCCATATTTAATAATAAGAAGTTACAAGTTTACCCCAAAATTAATTAACTGAGAAAAGTTGTTGCAACAAGAAATTACAGGTTGACCCTAAATCCAAGTAAAGGAGGCAATTGGAAAAGTATAAATACACATAAACAATCTCTCATGTGTTTATCCCAACAAGTGTCTTAATGGTATGGAGCTAGAATAAGTGGGTCTGCACTTGTGATACGAGGATTGTAAATATTAACAAAGAAAATATGGCTTAGGATAAAGGAGGTCAAGGAGACAAAGCGATGAATATACTAGTTTTTTGAGGTTATGTTCGGGTTGCAATGGAGCAAGGTGTGGATTTATGAGGTTATTTGTGGGTCATAGTGGAGAAAAGAGTGGATGCACATGGGTGACAATGGAGCAAAGAGAGGATTTTTGAGGTTATCCATGGGTGATAGTGGAGAAAAGAGAGGATGTATGTGTGATAAAAAAAGGATCCATAGAAGTCTAAGAAAAACTCAGAACTCATAGAGGTAACTTAGGACACTTAGAGTGGCTTCAATAGACAGATAAAGGGAAAAAATTCAAAGTTCTCAAAACTTAGTAAAAATGGCATGATCGCGAAGAGCGTGTTGCAGGATTTCTAAGGAAACAAACGAATTGTCAAACACAGTTACAGATTGAAAAATATTCATGTTCAAAGTTTTGGCCAACCTAGACTAGTCAATAGGGTTGAGTCAACATCCGTACTACTGGCGTCAACAATAGTAAAGATGATGTCATTTTCTGTACAACATAGGTGGAAAGTGTAGAGGGAGACACGTGTCATGCTGATGTCAGCATGCCATCAACATGATGATGTGGAAACATGAGAGGCTGCCACATGTCACTCATTTTTGGAGTTTTTGGGACGACTTGTGGACCAATGAAAAGTTTCCATGTGGCACTCTGTACAAGACGCGTGGCATCCACACGACACATGATAGGGTGATGTGGCAGGATGACTATGAAATGAGGTGATGTGGGCCAATGATTGGCTACCACATGGCCCAGTCATGGGCTACCACATGGTAGTGGGAAAATGCCCAATGACACCCAGGAACCAAAAACTCCAAAAAAATATACATATATATATAACAGGACCCCGCCAAATCGAGTGGAGGTCCTGCCATATCTGGTATATTCCGCCAACTTAACTGTATCCACCAGAAATAACATAGTCGGTACACCATATATGGCATACCTGCCAAAATATCTGTCATTTTAGTAGCCCCGCAAAAAAAATGTTGTAACCACACACTTAAAAGGGAGGTCCGCGGATTTGATCTTGGGACCTCTACCAACCTAAGCCTTAATATAGTGTCTGCTAACCACTACGCCAAACGGTCCACTAACTACACAACTGCCACATTTTTATAAAAAAATGGGTTTTTGCAAGTGTAAGGGGGGAGAAGGAGAGACCAAGGCATGACCATAGGGAATGGGAAACCATTTCGAGAAAATTTCTAGTCATTTATTGCAGAGGGAGGCACAAAAATCGAGACAAGGGGTGTCTCTTGGGCCTGAAAGTGCCAGACTCAGATCGAGATGTGGGGATAGTAATTTTCAGGTAATTTTATGCCAAAACGCAATGGTGATGTTTGTTTTCTAATCTGAGCAAAGATTCTATATCTTAACTCCAGGATGAGATATACTTATGTATTTTTCCCAATTCTTTTGTGGAGTTAATAAAAAATCCTACCCATTTGAGACGAGGACCCAGAGACGTAGTCCACTAGGGAAAAACTTTGTTATCAAGTTTTTTGCGTTCGTGTTTCATGCTTATGTCTCTTTCCTTTTGAGTTTTTCCTTCTTTATGACACATTTTAGTTTATACTCATTTAATACAATTCTTTAATAAGTCACCAGATGAAAAGATCTTGGATCATGTTAGTATCAAAGTATTCATATTTGACTTGAATTGTTGAGTATGAATGCTTACTAGGGCCAAGAATAAGAAGGGTGAAGGAATTCTTAAGACTTTCAATCCTGAAGTTGGCCGTGCATCTCAAATGAAGAAAATGGCAGAAGAGGAAAAGCGTGATGAACATGAGAAATACTTTCACATGGTATTTTATCGCATGTCAGAAATGGTCGAATGAATGGATGGAGATTACAAGAAGAGGATGAAGAAGAAAGAGAAGAAAAAGGAAGCACATGTAGATGATGATTCTTCAATAAACCAAGGGGCTGGAGGAGATCCTCCCGAGCCTCCATATTCACCTTCAAGTTCTCGTTCTTCTTCCTCTGAGCATTCTCATAATTCTCATCATTCTAGCCATAAAGCCTCTTTTAAGAAACCATTGTTAAAAATTGATGTAAATATTTATTTACCTATGTTTAATGGAGATGCTAATCCTGAAAAGCTAGATAATTGGATCCGACCGATTGAAGTATATTTCCATTTTCAACATATTAATTAAGAGGAAGTTAAAGTGAAACTGGCTTCACTTTGGTTGGAATGCACTGCTCTCGTATTGTGGGAGAGCAAGCTTCAAGATAGGAGTAAGTGTGGTAATCTTGTTTTCTCATGGTCAGAATTTAAATCAGAGATAAGGAAGTAGTTCTATCCATTAGGGTATTTACATAAATGAATGTTGGAATGGCAAACCTTAAGACAAAGTAAAGATCAGACCATACAAAGTTTCACAGAAGAATTTAGGAAGACAGATCTTTAATTGAACATTCCTTTGGATTATTATGAAACTTTAATGAAGTATATTAGTGCACTTCACAATTATATTCATCATACTTTTCTCTTGTTTAACCCCACTAGTATTATTTTGTGTGCAAGTCACTCACCTTGAGAAGAGAAACATGTTCAAGAAGTTCCCATAAAGAAACCTTCCAATTTCCCACAAAAGACTTTTAATAAGTTTAAAAGGAAGGACAAGAAGACTGCTACAGTAACAAGAGAAGGTGGAAAACCATCTTGCACTCATTTCAAGAAGAGCGGTCATGTTGAAGAACACTATTGGAATTTGCATCCAAAAACGAAACTGAAATAGTTTGGTGGAAATGGGAAGACAAAGAATGTTTCTACAGTGCAACAAGATCTTGGTTCTGATTTAGGAGATGAAGGAAATATCACATCGGTTGGAGTAAAAGGTAAAGATTCCCTTCATTCTAATTCAAGTTCCAATAATGAATATCATGTTGATGAACGAAAGATGAATGAATTATTTCATATACGAGTTGTATCTAAATATACTAAGATATATACATTACTTGATTCGGGTTCCCAAGTAAGCTTAATATCTGAAGCACTTGTCAAGACGATGGTTATTGAAATGAGACCACATCCAAAGCATTATCCTCTTGGTTGGGTATCTGATAAAGAAAAACTTAATGTCACCAAACAATGTAGGATCATATTTTATATTGCTTCAAAGTTGATTGATGAAGTGGATTTGGATGTTGTACCACTTGATATATGTGGCATAGTGTTGGGGAGTCCTTATATTTATGATAGAAAATACGTCTTCTTTCATCATGAGAACAAATACCACCTTACTAAGGAGGGAGTGGAATATATTGTTAGATCTCACAGCATGAGGGTGAATACAACACTTTTTAGTGCAAGACAAATGAAAAGACTCATAAACACCAATAAAAGATATGTACTCATGGTCGTCAAAGAGAATGATGTCAGGGCATCTGACGCTTTCCAAGGGTGTGATCTGTCTCATAAAAAGAAATTAATTGATATTGTTTCTAAGTATGATGATATTTTTCAGGAACTGGATGGATTACCTCCTAAGAGGGAAATCCAACATGAGATACATATTCAACATGATTCTCCTCTTCCTAATGTGGGCATGTATAGGATATCAATTTGTTAAGAACCAAACATCAATATAGCATGGAAAAACCTCAGGAAAAGTACTCAATGCCTTGAAACAGAGATAATTTCAGATAATAAGCCTCTTCGAGGGGACAACCTCCTTTTACCCCACTTAAATGTTCAAGTACAAGATGATTCAAAATGAAAATGTCTCCTTGGTATATATAGGAGACTAGGAGGTATAATTACAACTAATGGCCTAAAG
>JASDQU010352776.1:0-12116 GCA_032191745.1 Picea mariana
GCAGAACAAAAGAATAACAATCCCAATACATGTTTTGTCAATTATGAAAGAAAGACACTTGATACAGTAGAGTACATGTCATTTGACAAAAAATGATATACAACTTTATTACCATTAATAGATCAAAGATCAAAATGTTACATTTTGAGTTCCTTAAACACCAGAGCTCCCTATCTAGTTGAAACGGAAATTTAAAGGACTACATAAAACTGTCCACGAATACTCACAAGGACTAGTGGATGAAGATGGAACCCGAATAGCTTTTGTGGACAGGCTGCGCACTTCTCCAAGTGCATTGGTTGTTCTCCCAACATGTAACCAACATACAAAAGAATTAATAACTTACTAAGGTGTGAAATTATTATAGATCAACCAAATAAAATAATCAAATATACTTAACTTGGGTTTCGATATCATAGCAAAACATTTCGCTGCCTTGCGAAGCCATCAATCCAAGACCCGGGAAGGGGAGTGGGTATGTTTATCATATAATGGGTTCCCTAGCAATAAAAAAAGGGACCCATCATCAGTTGACATATATGAGAAATTATCTCAACTGTGGAAATAAAAATAATAAACAAAACTCTCAATTAAAGTTCTGTAACTTAATATCCTGTAAGTTTATAAATTACAAAGAGAATATATAGTACATAATCCATACAAAGAGAATGGATTTAACAATTCCATAAGTAATAATTCAAATTAAGTTTGTAAGAGAAACCCCATACAAAAGGCTAAGGATTGTTGTAACGAAGTTGATAACATAAACAAAGATCGACTTGCATACTTACATAGTAATATTTTAACAAGAAAACGATGCTTACGACATGTATGAATTCAACAATAATTTAGAGAAAGATTTGATTCCAAGTGAGACCTAAACATAAATTACACAAAGAAAATTTAAAAGAAATCCTTGTGAGTTTTGGCCTTAGCCTTAACAAGAAAATACAATGCATGCAAGTATCATACTTAGTCTGTGATGCATCGAGGGATCACAATTTTAATCCATCAAGGATATCTACCTTTCATTGGGTGGATTCAATTAATTAACCAACAACATAGAATGTTGTCGAATGGACATAAGTGTTCTAGCAATGACATAACACACATTGTTTCTTGACAGAGGCAATTGTTATAACCGACATACATAATATTTATACGAGGAGAACCACTGCTAAAAATTTTAACGAACAAGGGTTTCTTACCTCCTAAATTACATACTGTTTTGTTTTTTACAGAGCACAATTAAAATGAAGAATTCGGTCGAACATAAGAATGTAGGTATGGGACTATTTCGACCACGACTTCACCCAAGTATGCTTGCTAGATCTCACATGGATAGTCATGTTTTTCTTACACCGTAAGCCACTAGATAAGAAACACAGGTTTACGTCCTCTACACAGACCCAAAACCAAAAGAAAATTCTTACTGGGGGGTTTAACCCATGACTAGGGTTTCTGAACCACAAGAAAATTATGAAGGATCAAAAGGGATTGCGGGCTTGGGAGACCGATATCCTTTGGACATAATCATAGAAACCCATAACCAAATGTTAACTGACTCCCAGGAGAAATCCTCTATTACAAAGAAGTATTGAAGTGAAAACATATAAGGGAAATTATCAATATGACCTCGAATCTCTATACAAAGGAAACATGAAGTATGTGGTAGTAAAAGAATGCATTGTATAAAGAATATTCAACATAGAGAACCTTCAACACATAATACACGGTATAGGAATATGTGGTATAAAATAAATGCATTGTACAGAGAGCCTCCAAATGCAAATAATTCCATATACAACAAACTATTGGGATAATTGCATTGCAGAGGAAAAACATTTCCTTCAAACATACATAATACCATTTCATCGAAAAAGTCAGGCTTGAAGAAATGCGACATAAATAAATGGGCTTACCATGCACAGAGTTGAGAACAAAAGATTTAAAACAGTGGTCACCATGACTGTGAAAGAAACTGGCTAAACAACCCTTTTCTACCATTATGCACAGAGCTGAGAACAAAGACTTGAAATAGCGACCACCACGTCTGTGAAAGAAACCAGATAAACGCCCCTTTCTACCATTCTACCATAGAGCCGAACAAGTCCACCATCGTGGGAGCTAAATGCAAAGTAAAAAAATGTAATGAATAACTACGAAGGGTAATGGCACCTCATGCCTCACGATAATGGAGGAGAATGGAAGGTACACCACCCTCACCATGTCATGTGAAGCTAGACTAAGTGGCAAGCCCGTAGTGGATCTTTCCTACAAACGTCAGGCCTGGAGAGTAATGGTGGTCTGACACCATTAATGGATACAACCCAAGTTAAAATCCATATACTAGGTTCATAACGTCCAGATAACTACCACCTTTAATGCTTTACGAATTCCATAAAGGCCAAGAGTATGTGTAGTGCATATCGGTAGTGTATTAACACTATCATGACTATATGGTGGTGCTTATCGTAAGTTTTGCATAACATGGTATATTACTATTGAACTTTACAACCTTAGCACGTAAGTTCTAGACTGCGTGGGTTATGACCCCTATGCTCATATCCCATGTACGCTAGTGTGTAAGTCTTGAGTTTTATAAAGTGTATCGCTACATGGTTTATAACATATTTTATCACTCATATAATTGGGTCTCGCAATTTATGCCTAGGATATGGACCTTGACAGGCCTAGCCACTAACATATCAATGCTACAATTTTAATTCTAATAAGCAACGATACGATGAAGATTAACAAAAAATGATATGTTCATCTTAAGATCTCTTGCATCCATTTTAGAATGATTAATGATAATGATACACTTGCTAGGTATGTAATTACTGAATTAAGATATATTTATTCTTGTGTCACGAACAATTGTTGTACATAATAGACCTCAGTTTTCCCCAATATATATATATATTATTTTATGAAATTTGGGGTGCATTACATATTTTATCCGAGTTGTAGGTTACAATGCTTAGACCTCAGAGCAGCACCAAAATTTTATTTTGTTTCCTTGAAAGAAAATCTAACAAACACATTTACTGTTACAAACAAAAAAACAATTTGCCTATTGTGAAAATGTCAACACATAATGAAGAAGGAGACATACATGAAGGGAATCCAAACCAAGAACTTCCTAGAGACCCAGAACATAACAGTGAAGGCAGTTCAACCACTCAAGTCTTGGAAACAATGAAGAACCTTATAGTGGAATTACAAGTGTTCAAAGCAGATAATGAAAAGCTGAAGAAAGCACAGGAAGACCAATTAGAAATAAATGAAATGTTGTTACGCAGTATAGTAACAAAGAAGAGTCCAAAGGGAAATTAAAAAGAGGAAGAGGTCAGAAAAAGGTCCTCTATAACTCTAGTCGTGAAACAAAAAAAGAGGATAGTTCTTTCGAAGACACACATATGACAAAAAACAAAGCATCTATAGGAAGAAAAAGAAAACAAGTGGACCACCTGGAAGGTGAATTCAAGAAAATAAAACCTTCCACCTTAGATGGAGAATCAAATACTGGTGAGGAGGCTGGAGCATGGTTACTAGATATAAAAAAATAATTCTAGATTTATAACTACTCTAGTAATATGAAAGTTAGAATGGCCATTTGCAACTTAAAAGGAAAAGCTAGTATCTGGTGGCAAGACCTAAAATTAGCCAAGGGACTGAAAGAAAAACGAATGGAATGGTGAGAATTCAAAAACTATTTCAAGAAGAAATACTTATCAGAAAGTTATTACGAAACAAAAAATAAGGAATTTTACGAACTGTGACTAAGACAAATGGCCATGGACGATCTAATAAATAAATTTCTAGATCCGTCGAGGTTTGTACCGTACATCAAAGAGAAAAAAGTAAAGATACAAAGGTTCTTGAGCTATCTACCACAATTGTAGAAGGAAATAATTGAATTTTACAATCCTAAGTCTTTAAATGAAGTGTTTAGAAAGGATCGAATGTGCTATGATCAGTACAAACAGAGATCTAAAATTCCCAAGGCATGGAATGACAAGAAACATGATAGAATGTATCAACATAAGAAAGGATTCCAACCAGACCCTTTACGTAACATGGAGAAAGTTTTCCAAAGGAAAGATTATCATTCTAATACACATAATGACCAAGGGGGGAATAAACCAATTAATCCAGGAGTCAATAAAGTTGGGGACAGTCCCAGAGAACCATTGAAGTGTTGGGAGTGTGGAGAACCCCACTCGAGGAGAAATTCTCCATGCTTAAATCTCACAATGAGAACTCCAGTCCATAACCTTCAAGAGGATTCAATAATTGGATACATTGGTAGAAGCGTGCATAAAATCAATGCAGCTCTAGATGGCAGATAGACAGATCATCAATCCACTATTGTGGAAGTTGAAGGTAAAATTCATTTCCACAATGTTTCTATACTAATTGACCCAGGAGCTAGTCTGAATTATATTACTCCAGCTTTAGTTGAATTGAACAAGTTAAATAAGGTAAATCATACTAAGTCTTGGTTAGTACAGTTAACAACATGGACTAAAAGAAAGGTAACACATTTTATTTCTGATTGTGAAATGAGCATAGATGGTCAAAGTACAAAGTTAAATATGAACATATTACCTTTTGGGTCTTACAATATAATTATTGGAATGCACTGGTTAGAGAAACATAAAGTGATATTAAATTGTTACGAAAATTCATGTGTATAAATATGAAAATAACATAGTTAGAACAATACAAGGAATCAGAAAACCAATTTTTGTTAGGAAAATATCAACGATGCAACTTAAGAAATGTATGAACACAGGTTGCCAAATTTATGTTGTACAAGTAACTAATATCCTTATGGAAGAAAGAAAACCGATTTTAGAAGACTTTGTAGTCCTATGTAGGTTCAGAGATGTATTCGTAGATGAAATACAGAAACTACCTCCAAGGAGAGAGATAGATTTCTCTATCGATCTACTACCTAGATCTGCTCCGGTATCCAAGGCACCTTATAGAATGAGTGTACCTGAATTAATAGAACTGAAAATTTAGTTACAATAATTGCTAGATAAGGAATATATCAGACCAAGTGTTTCACCTTGGGGATAACCAATTTGATTCATTAATAAGAAAGATGGGACTTTGAGACTGTGTATTGACTATCGACAACTGAATAAAATGATGATTAAAAATAAGTATCCCTTACCCAGAATTAATGATCTCTTTGACCAGGTTGGAGGAGAAAATATATTCTCAAAGATAGATTTAAGGTCTGGTTATCACCAAGTCAAAATAAATGATGGAGATATAAATAAAACATCATATAGAACACGTTATGGACACTGTGAGTTTTTCATAATTTCGTTCGGGCTTACTAACGCACCAAAAAACTTTGTGTGCTTGATGAATAGTATATTCAACCAATATCTGGATAAATTTGTGTTGGTGTTTATCGATGATATTCTAGTTTACTCAAAAACAAAAGAAGAACTTGAAGAACACCTGAAAATAATATTCTAGACTTTAAGAGAACATAAGTTGTATGCTAAGTTTGATAAGTGTGACTTCTACCAATGAGAGATATAGTATTTAAGACACGTAATATTCAAAGATGGTATTGCAGTTGATCCAGAAAAGATAAAAGCATTATGGAATGGCCTATCCCTAAGGATGTAGCAGACATCAGATCATTTATGGGAATTACCGGTTATTACTGTAGATTTATCGAAGGATTTTCCAGAATCACATGCCCGATTACATCACTATAGAAAAAGGAAACAAAGTTTAATTGGTCACAAAAGTACCAGTACAGCTTTGACAAAACTAAAAAGATTGTTAACTACAACACCTATCCTAAAGGTAGCAGATCTCGATGAAGATTTTAAAGTTTGTGTGGATGCAAGCAACGAGGGATTAGGAGGTGTGGTAACAAAAGATGGTCACGTCATCTATTATGAATCACATAAAATGAAAGAACATGAACGAAATTACGTGACTCACGATTTAGAATTAATAGTCGTAATTCATGCATTAAAAATGTGGCGACATTATTTAATGGGAAGAAAAATTATGTTACTAACCGACAACAGTGGTGTAAAGTATTTGTTCAGTCAACAAGATCTCAATGCAAGGCAAGCAATATGGTTGGCCTTTTTAAGTGAGTTCGATTTTGAGGTACAACACATCAAAGGTAAGGAAAAAAAAGTTGCAAATGCATTAAGTTGGAGGACTAGCAGATTCTATGAAGTAAGTATCAACAAAGTAGAAAACAATATCGAACAGAGAATAAAATCTGCAAGCAGTAATGACGGAGATTGCATCAAAACAACAACATAATTGCAAGGAAATGAAGAAAGTCTGGAAAAAACAGATCTGAGTATCGATAAAAATGGAATGTTAAGGTTCAAGAACCGGTTGTATGTACCTAACTCTGTTGATTTAAAGACAACAATTCTTGACGAACTGAACAAAAATCCATATTTTGGTCACCCAGGATACCAAAAAACGATAACAAACTTAAGAATTTTTTTTATTGGCCTAACATCAAGAATGGAACAACTGAGTATTTGTCTAAATGTTTAGATTGTTAGCAAGTAAAGGATGAACATAAACATACAACATGTTTGTTACAACCTCTTCCTATACCAAAATGGAAATGGGAAATTATCTCGATGGACTTCATCATAGATTTTCCTAAGACTCAAAGACAAAATGATTCGATTATGGTAGTGATTGATAAACTAAGAAAATCTACACATTTTATACCTGTGAAATTTACTTACAAAGTGATTGATATTGCTGAAATTTTTAGGAAATAAATATTTAGATTGCATGGAATTCCTAAGATGGTGATTTTCGATAAAGATGCCAAATTTATGTCCAATTTTTTGAAAGAATTATTTGTAGGTTTGGATACTAAATTGAATTTCAACACAAGCTACCATCCATAAATGGATGGGAAAACAGAACGAACAAACCAAATTATTGAAGACATGTTGCGAATGTACGTAAGAACAAAACCAACTAAGTGGGAGGAGTACCTGCACTTAGTTGAGTTTGCTTACAATAACGGTTATGAGACATCAACTAAGATGAGTCTCTTCGACCTATTATACGAAAGGAAATTCATGACCCCGATTAGTTGAGATAATCCAGTTGACAGGATTATGGTGGGACCAGAAGTGCTTCGAGAAGTGGAGAGAATGGTAAAAAGGGTACAACATAAATTAAAAGAGGCCCAAGACCGACATAAAATCTCTGCAAATCTAAAAAGAAGACATCAAGAATTTCAAATTGGGGAACATGTATATCTAAAAGTCAAAGAAAGAAGGAGCTCTCTAAATCTAGGAAATTGTTCCAAGTTGGCTCCAAGTTTTTGTGTCCCCTTCAATATTTTAACTTGAATCAAACTCATGGTGAATAAAATAGAACTTCCCACAGATTTAAAAGTTCATAATTTTTTTCATGTTTCATTACTAAAAATATATATTCATGATCCTACTCACATCATTGATTGGAACATGCTGCAGGTGGAATCAGAAGGCGAGTTCCAGGAGAAACCTTTGCGCATTCTGGACAGGAAGAAACAATACTTTGGAACAGAGCCATCACCTAGGTAAAAGTGCAATGGAAACACTTTAGTCCTAAGGACGCCACTTGGTAATTGGAAGAAGATATCATGAGATCTTATCCAATCCTATTTTGAGAGATGAATGAACATTGAGGACAATGTTGTACTTAAGGGGGAGACGATGTAATATCCTCAAATTTTAGAAAAAAAAAAATCCAAGTTGAATTTAGAAATAAATTTCCGTTTTTGGAAATTCAGATTTGGAAATAATTTTCCATTTAAGGCAAATTCGAATTTGAAGTTTTGGATTATGTAATTAATTATTTGATGACTGTTGGGAAAATATTTGACTTGCCAAACTATCCTCTTTTATTGGACATATGTATGATACAACCTTTTAATAAATTAAATGTTGGAAGACAATTGGAACAACTAGGTTAAAAATAGTTGGCCATGACTCCATGAGTGGGGAACAGGTTTGAGTTAATTCAGATCTGATTTTTACAAGTGGAAGAAGTTGAATTTGACCACTAGCAGTCCCTAAAAATCAGGGATTTGAAAAGATGTGAATTTCCACAAGGTGGGAAAGGAATGGAAAGACCTAGGCACATGAATATATACAACATATGTGGGAGGCAAGATGTTGCTTAGTATGTTGGGGAATTGAGATTTGTTTGTTTTTATGAGCACTTGTAGTGTGAGGCAAAGAATTTTATGATTTTTTGATGGTGACTATAGCTAAGGAGGATAATTGAGTTCGCCGTTATGGATCCATGGTTAGGCTAGGGGGTGATCTGGACAAATGATTGTGGCTGTTCTGTTCTATTCTATTCTACGGTTGGGTGGAACATGGTTGTTCCATTTGTTTTCCTAGCATCAACTTTTTCAGATATGTATTTCAGCTATGTATTTAAATTTTTGATGCTATGCTAATAATGTTTTATTATTGATGTTATACATTTGATGCCATAGCTTGTGTTATTATACATAGAAACAAAATCTGTTGAAAAGAACTGTATAGCATATTAGTTGAGATGGGTTACCACTATGTAAAATAATTGTAGTGGTATGTTATTAAGAGTTTATTTTACACACGCACACACACACACACACACACACACACACACACACACATGTGTGTGTGTGTGTGTGTAAACAAACTACATTTATATTTCTGTTGTTATACTGAACAAAAGAATAACAGTCCCAATACATGTTTTGTCAATTATGAAAGAAACACACTTGATACAGTAGAGTACAGGTCATTTGAAAAAAAATGATATACATATTTATTACCATCAATAGATCAAAGATCAAATTGTTATAGTTTGAGTTCCTTAAACAATAGAGCTCCCTATCTAGTCGAAACATAAATTTAAAGGACTACATAAAATTGTCCACGAATACTCGCAAGGACTCGTGGAAGAATATGGAACCTGAATACCTTTTGTGGACAAGACACACACTTCTCCATGTGCATTGGCTCTTCTCCCAACCTGTAACCAACATACAAAAGAATCAATAAGTTAATAAGGTGCAAAATTATTATAGATGAAACAAATAAAAAAATCAAATATACTTAACTTGGGTTTCGATATCATAGAGGAACATCCTCACTGCCTTGTGAAGCCATCAATCCAAGACCCAGGAAGGGGAGTGGGTGCGTTTATCATCTGATGGGTTCTCTCACAAGAAAAAAAGGGACCCATCATTAGTTGGCATATAGGAGATATTATCTCAACTGTGGAAATAAAAATAATAAACAAAACTCTCAATTAAAGTTTTGTAACTTAATATCCTGTAAGTTTATAAATTACAGAGAGAAGATATAGTACAGACTACATACAAAGAGAATGGATTTAACAATTCCATAAGTAATAATTCAAAGTAAGTTTTCAAGAGAAACCCCATACAAAAGGATAAGAATTGTTGTAGTGAAGTTTCTAACATAAACAAAGATCGACTTGCATAATTATATTGTGAGCTTTTGAAAAGAAAACGATGCTTACGCCATGTATGAATTCAACAATAATTTAGAGCAAGATGTGATTCCAAGTGAAACCTAAACATAAATTATGCTGGGCAGATTTAAAATAAATCCTTGCGAGTTCTGGCCTTGGCCTTAACACGAAAAGACAATGCATGAAATTATTAGACTTAGTCTGTGATGAATCGAGGGATCACAATTCTAATCCATCCAAGATACCTACCTTTCACTAGGAGGATTCAATTAATTAACCAACAACGTAGAACCTTGTTGAATGGACATAAGTGTTCTAGCAACGACATAACACACTTTGTTTCTCGAAAGAGGCAATTGTTATAACCAAAATATATAATATTTAGACGAGGAGAACCACTGCTAAAAATTTTAACGAACAAGGGTTTCTTAACTCCTAAATTACAAACTGTCTTTTTTTACAAAGAGAAATTAAAACGAAGAATTTGGTCGAACAGAAGAATGTAGGTACGAGACTATTTCGTCCATAACTTCACCCAAGTATTCACACTATATCTCACACTAAAAATCATATTTTTCTTACGCCGTAAGCCATAAAAAAAGAAACACAGGGTTACGTCGTCTACACTAACCCGAAACCAAAAAAAAATTCTTACAAAGGATTTAACCTATGACTAGGGTTTCCCAACCACGGGAAAATGAGGAAGGAGAAAAAGGGATTGTGGGCTTGGGAGATAGATAGCCTTTGGAGAGAATCATAGCAACCTCGAACCAGATGTTAACTGACTCCCAGGAGAAAGCCTATATTACAGATAAGTATTGAAGTGAAAAATTATAAGGGAAATTATCAATACGACCTCGACTCTCTATACAAAGGAAACGTGAAGTATGTTGTAGTAAAATAACGCATTGTATAAAGAATATTCAACACAGAGAAACTTCAACAAAGAATACACGCTATAGGAATACATGGTATAAAAGAAATGCATGGTACAAAGAGCCTCTTAATACAAATAATGCCATATAAAACAAACTGTTGGGATAATCACATTGCATAGGAAAAGTGTTTCCTTCAAACCTACATAATACCATTGCATTGAAAACGTCAGGCATGAAGAAATGTGACATAAATAAATGGGCTTACCATGCACAGATCCAAGAAAAAAATATTTACAACAGTGGCCACCATGTCTATGAAAGAAACCGGTTAAACGCCCCTTTTCTACCATTCTGCAAAAAGCTGAGAACAAAGACTTGAAACAACAACCAACACATTTGTGAAAGAAACCGGCTAAACGCCCCTTGCTACCATTCTACCACAGATATGAACAAGTACACATTCGTGGGAGATAAACGTAGAGTAACAAAATGTAAGGAATAACTGCGTAGGGTAATGGCACCTTGTGCCTCACGATAATGGAGGATAATGGAAGGTATGCCAGCCTCACCATGCCATGTGAAGCTAGCCTAGGTGGAGAGTCCATAGTGGAGATTTCCTGCAAACATCAGGCCTGGATATTAATGGTTGCCTGACACCATTAATGGATATGACCCAACTTAAAATCCATAGACTAGGTTCAAACCGTTCGAGTAACTACCACCTTTAATGCTTTACGAATTCCATAAAGGCTAAGAGTATGTGTAGTGTGAACCAATAGTGTATTAATAGGGTCATGACTATAGGTGGTGCTTCTCGTAAATTTTTCATAACTGGTATATTACTATGGAACTTTACAACCCTAGCGCGTAAGTTCTAGACTACGTGGGTTATGACCCCTAGGCTCATATCCCATGTACTCTAGTGTGTAAGTCTTGAGTTTTATAAAGTGTATCACTACATGGTTTATAACATAGTTTATTACTCATATAATTGGGTCACACAATTTATGCCTAGGCTATGGACCTTGATAGACCTAGCCACTAACACATCAATGCTACAATTTTAATTCTAATAAGCAACGTTACGACGAAGATTAAAAACAAACGATGTGTTGATCTTAAGATCTCTTGCAACCATTTTAGGATGAGTAATGATAATGATACACTTTCCAAGTATGTAATTACGGGATTAAGATATTTATTCTTGTGTCACAAACTGTTGTTGTACATAATAGACCTTAGTTTTCCCCAATAATTTTTTATTTATTTATGAAATTTGGGGTACATTACAATGCTACATAATGCATTCTCAAGTTAGAAAATCAATATTCTATAGCTTATGTACTACTATAAAAAAATATGTTATGGTTGGTTAATTTGGAGTTCCTTTGATGTTGGAGATGATCATATTAGAAGAACAATGATGCAATATCAATGAGATATTTTCTATCCATTTGAAATTTTACAACACTTATGATGCATGATGTTGGTGGAGGAACTATACATTCTTTTGATAGAACTGCCAAGTATCTAATATAACACTCTAAAAATTTGGTAGAAAGGAAAATGTAACAATTTTTTTGTCATGGACGATTTGAGCCAAATCTAATTTTCCAATTCTATTTCCATCATGAAAATAGACCTAGAAGAAAAAAAAGTGACAAATTTCTTTGGATATAGATAAATCGGGTTTGAATTATCTTTCAAAATTTTGGGGATCTATAT
>JASDQU010352784.1:0-12115 GCA_032191745.1 Picea mariana
GGACGATGGGTGGGTTCGTAGGGATGGTTCTTTGGGTTTATATATAAAACGTCGGGGAGGGAGTCGGGACTCAGGGAGTAACTATCCAAGAATATGGATTGGCAACGACGCGGTGTACAGCTGTAGCCAGGCAGACACATTGAATGATTGAAGGCCATTGCAGATTGTAGCTGCAACCAGGCAGACACATTGAATGACTGTTTGTGAAAAGACATTTGTAACTGTGCGTTCAGCTCATTTCAATCACTTTCGTTTCCGCAACGTAACGTAATTTAATTGTTTTAAATGCGCCCACACGACAGACACAGTCATAGGATTCCATCACTACTCACTCAATCCAACTGGCATTTCTCCTCATTCCACTTTCCCCAAACTTAACACCACACCTGCCTTCCCCTCCTACCAAACTTTACACCATACCTACCTTCCCTTTCGAGTTAAATGCGCCCACACGAAGACACATTCATAGGATTCCATAAAGATCTCCAACTCATTCAATCCAACTGGCATTTCTCAGCATTCCACTTTCCTGAAACTTAATACACCACGCCTGCCCTGCCCTGCCTACTCCCACGCGCTTTGAATTCAATTAAACCGCATTTACGAGTTATTACACCACGCCTGCCTTGCCTTCCCTTCCTACTCCCACTTGCTTTGAATTTAATTAAACTGCATTTACGAGTCATTGCTCTTCATTTTTCTAAGTTAACTTCTTCATTTATAATCAATTTGAATCTTTCACCTATATTTACATATACTCTATTTTTCTCATAATTCACTACTATACTCGGTAAGGAAATTAGGGTTCACACATAGTTTTTTAAGGTGTTGGATAGGGAGTACATTCAAATGTTTTATTAGTCCCTATCGTAGACATAGAGGGATTATTTGTCTTTTTACTGGAAATATTTGCACAATACTTATTGTTGGAGCTATGGAATTAAAAGTATATATTTTTATATATTAAAAAGTAACATATATGTATTGATCTGATTGGCTAAGAGATTGGAGGTGTTATTGCCGGCTTCGCTATTCCCAATGTAGTATATGGCAACATATCCAAACTTTTTCTGGTAGACAGTATGTTTTAATCATATATTTTTCATGTAGTTTGCTTGAAGGTTGATTAATGCTATCATTAATTCAAATGTTTGTATTAACATTTTCTGCTACCCGAATATATCCGTCAATTTTGATATTTACTAAGCATATTGAAATGTTTTCATATCCAAGCTTTGTATATTTCTTGAAATTTATTGACACTTATTCTGAGATGCCTCAATAGGCCTGACAGCGTAAATGTTTACATGACGCGACATCCTCCAACACCACTAACAACTTAAATGTTTGCATACCGCGAGGTCCTTAGACAGCCTGAGAGTCTTAAATATTTATGTAAATACGATTCTCGGAGTACATGCCAGTTCAATAGCCATTGTATGTTTCATCGTTGTTCTGCCATTGAAGCTACATACATTGTTTACTGGTTCAGTGACTGCTTCTTCTTTGTTGGTTTGTCGGGTGCTGTCATTGTATGTTTCATCCTCGTAATCGTTGAAGGTAGATACATTGTTTACTGAGTCGGTGAGTGGTTCTTCTTCGTTGGTTTCTCGATTGTTGTTTTTTGTTGTTTCTCTCGCGATTCGACCTGCGCTTCTGCATTTCATCGTTTCGTTGTAAGTTTCGATGCCATAGTTTCATTTTTTTGTATTCATTGTTTGTTGTTCAGTGTTTGCAGTGTGCAAGTAAGAATGTTTGCTTATTTGTAGTCGCATGTTCATTGTATGTTTCTGGTTCCTTTTCTGCTTCAGCTACAGTTTCGTAATCATTGGAGATACATATGTTGTTCAGTGGCTCGGTGGCTTTTGTTGGTTCGTTGGTTCCTAGGTTGTTGGTTCTGTTTGTTTGCTTGGGGTTTGTGCTTTGGGGCCCTGGGGGTGTAGTTCAACCTCTTCGTGCTTTCTCGCTGGTTTGGTCCTCGCTGGTTTCTTTTCTTTGATTCGGCCTTACAGGATTGGGGTGCAGCGGCGATGGTTGGAGCTTTTCTTTTTTCTTTTTTTTTGGATTGTTATTTTTTTTGGGGGGGCCTTTACGGTGTTCAGCCCCTACACCCACCAGTCAATCTGCAGTTGTGTTATTTGTCATTTTTGCAGAGGTTGTTATCTATAATTCTGTGAGATTTTCCTGGTGCTCGAGTCCTACCATGAAAGAAAATAGTTGCATACAAAATTGTTGGAGGATTACATGTGAAGTTACAATATCTGTTGTTTTTTTATTGGAATAAAGCATATGTATGCAGCCTACATTTATAGACCATGTATGGTCAGATGTGCGGATATGACATGACATGTTCTTTCTCCTCTACATAGACTGTTGTGCGCACGATACAATTTGTGTTGTGCTTGAGATATGATATGTGCAACAAAGATTCTTCAAGATTATATTTTCATGTCTGGAAACATGTCTAGGTAGTTTGCCACAGAAAACTGAGAACTTGTATCGTGGGCACAACAGTCTGTGTAAAGGATAAAGAACATGGTTAAAGGGCATATCTAGATGAATTGCCAGGGAAAACCATAAAACGTTTAACTGCAGCTATGCAATTGCATGATATTTTCTGCCTTGTAATATATTTTGGCCAGGGAAAAAAAAACTAGACGTTTACAACGATGGATAGAGAAGCACAAAGGTTCATGTTTATGCCTTTGTAAACTGTTCACTGAGTCAGTTTTGTTGTATCTACATATTGCTTGTTCTCCAGTGAATACCAGCTTCCATTGATGTTCATTGAATTTTGTGGGTTTCCACATTGAAACAAACAGAGTAGCTGGAGAAAATGAGGGAGTTTTGACTGCATTGGTTGAAGAGGATATAGAAAGGTGCATGCTTGTACTGTTGTTTCATATTACGTTGTTTTGTATTTCATTTATAGTCTGTATATGTGTTAAACTAGTTGTGTTCCTTCCTACATGGTAAGTTATCTTCGTTACATACGTTCCTTCATGCATACTAAGCTAGTTTATGTCTGTTGTGTTTGCACTGCATTGCTTCATTTAAAGAAACAGAATCGTTGGACAAGACGAAGGACTCTTTAGCGGGTAAATAGACCTTTTTCTTTTCCTTTCAGATGTATGTTTTCATACTAACTTGTCTTCGCCTCGATTGCATCTTCAACATTGTTGCCTTGGAAAAAAAAAGTTGCTTGGACAGGGAGATGAATTCTTATGTGCAACAGCAGAGAGTTTTGCGGTACAATCTTCTAAAAGTTATACCAAGTGTGTCGGTAAATTAAATATACAAACTGGGTGGGAGCATATAATATTAGACTTGAAAACGATGAATTCGTAGTAATGGGCCTTTCTGCGCTCCATGTTTCTACTTTTTCTATTTTCTATTATCCGTTTTGTTTTCTAATTCATCTACTTAGTGTGGTTTCCGAAAATTGTCTCGTGCACGGGTTGGCAGACTAACGGACTGACATATGTGCTCCTACTTCTACCTTATTTCATAGTAACCCACTTTGTCGATTGCGGCTGCTAGGTTGGCAGGTTGAAGATTTCTCCCTTGGCCTCCGGGGGTCCGCGATATACAGATTGGCCATGGTGACCCGCGGTCACGCCCTGTTTGCTGTTAAACCTTTCTCCAGTTAAAAAATTAAGATGCATACAGTTTTACAGTTATTTGGTCCTTTTGATGGACAATATACAATGCATATATTTGTTTAGTCCTGATATTCATCTACACATGCTTGCATCAGAAAAAGTTGGACTAGTGAGATGGCCATGAGCAGTCAGTGATTCCAGACATTGGCAGACCGACAAGGCCAAAGGTAAAGATGCATACGTTGTGTTCTTACTATGTTTACTAAACAAATTTCCTAGGCTATATATTCATCTATGACATGGCGGATATGCTGATGCCATTTGCAATGCATGGTTTCTAACTCGTGAGAAGTATCAACAAGTACAAGTGAAACGCCAAACGTGTTGCATGTTCCACAGACCAAGAGGTGTGGTTGCGAAACTATGGCTCCATAGTTCATCAATATTATTCATGTACTTGTAGCACACTACCATTCATTTTAGTTTTCCTGTTCAAAAAATGTCATCAGGTCTAGAGTTTTGACATCCAAAGTACTGTCAATAGAGGGCTTGAACAACCGCCAAACTGGACAACTATTTGTCAAGGACATAATGGTTGTCTATACCACCTACTTGGACAAGGAAAACAAAAGTAGATCCATTATGCGTGCTAATATGACAAACAAGGACGCCATGATGACAATCACACTGAATGTTCCTCCACAACTTGTCCAGAAACATGCAGAAAAGATATTGCCACGTAATGGGATATCTATTACAAATTTTAATGTATTGCCCAAAACAGTATATGACCATGGTGATTGCAATCGAATTATTTTGCTCAACGAAACAATCATTGTGGAAAAAATTCCTGCTATTTGTTCAGAATATCGCTTCCTCCCGGACTTGACTATCATGCAGCCTGCACAGAGCATTGATATTTACACAATCGGAACGATTGGGGCTGCTATGACACTGGTGAGAAAATTTGGGTCGCAACACATACTCCATATAAAGGATGGAGAGTCGGACAACGACAAGGAAATGGTACCGCTTTTCATATTCAGTTTTGTTCTTAACTTTCACATCTGCATATATGTCGGATAAGTTACACAAATATTGCACTGTTCCATGTTGCTGCTACAATTGTTCG
Source organism: Picea mariana (assembly GCA_032191745.1). Lineage (NCBI taxonomy): Eukaryota > Viridiplantae > Streptophyta > Pinopsida > Pinales > Pinaceae > Picea > Picea mariana. Next base: position 4,735 of record JASDQU010352784.1, read on the forward strand.
ATACATATTCAAATTTGTTTTCGTCAATGGAACAACAATTGCATAGAGGGCAGATTCCACTTATGTTGTTCAAAAATATAACAAAGAAGAAGGATGCTAGAGAAATGATCTTTCGGACAACCCAGGCAACGTTTGTAACAGAGTTGCGAGCAGATATAGTAGAGGATCTCGATAAACTAGCTAGCTCTACAATTGTTGTGCGTATACATCCACAAAATCATCATCACTTTGCTTATAGAAATAGCCTTCAACAAATTTATGCCCCTGTTTACTTTTTCTTTTTTGTTTTAAAGGGGAGGGGGGAATGCAGTTGTGTATTATATTGTTCAATGTATTAATCCCTTTGCTCGCGTTGCCAGGATGAAGGTATTTTAGTTGCAGCCAATGTGTACTCGAACCCCTTTGAGCCTGTATGTGCAAAATGTCATTCTGTTGCTTCTGCCTCCACTTTGATAAGTGATGATACGATTGATTGTCTGTGATGCAGTGAAAAATGTTCATATATTTATGGACATTGTGTCAATGGTGTTATTCGAACCGTGGGCAACACAACTGTGCAGTTTTCGGTTAGGCAGTCTCTGTTACAAAATGTGCTTATTAAATTGGTAGAGTTGTTGTATGAAACGTATCTATAGAAAAAGGCAGGCAGTATCTATATGATGTGACAGCTTCGGATACAGAGCAAATTCATCTTAAATGAGGACAACGCAATTTTGCATATCGGCTAAAGAAAGGCAAAAAAAAAAATTAAATCAAATTTCGGGAGGAAACGAAAATACCTCATGTCTCTCTGTAATATTTGTTCAACATCCAGTTGAATGTTTGTTTCAAGAGAAAATGAATGCGCCGACATCTTTTCTTTATATATCAAATTGTTTGGTGCAAAGGTCAATGGGTTTTGCTTAATGGAACCTTCTGGGAACTTTCTTCTGGGTTGTTTAAAGTATGGTCGATTCTTGGTTATCTGGTTTGTCTGTCAATTTGTATACCGTGGAACTCCATCTCTTCTTTGGAGGACACAAAACAATATAATTGAATTTTTTTGGTCCGCTGACACGCAGATCCGCTTGATAATTTCTATGGCGCTGTGACGCAAATGTACTATGTGACTTGTTTTGGAAAATTTCCTTGATCGATGAACTTGGTCAAATTATTGTTGCGAAATAATTTGAAATCAACGAATATATAGTGTTTGAAGTGCAAATGTCCTATCATACCGACAAGAGGCTCTTAAAATTCAAATTGATCGTTGTTTTCACAATTTTTGCTTATTCGGTGAGCTTGGTAAAATTAATATCCTGGAATAATTTGAAATCAACGAATATATAATGTGTGGAGTGCAATTGTGCTATCATATGAACAAGAGGGCCTTAAACTTCAAAATGGTCTTTGTTATGCTTGCGGTGATAGAATTTTGCAAAAAAAATCTTTTGTTTCCTTCATTTTTAAAAAAATTAGTGATTTAACATCCTTTAATAATTTAATGTAATTCACTTGTATAATAACAATAGTTAATATTAATATTTTAGTATCTGAAAATAATGTTTTTCGCTGAAGTAGATAGGATGAGCATTGATAAACAATTGAAATCTTGAACCCACCAGACGTAGAATCCGCAAGTCCACCTGTCAATTTGTATATCGCGGAAGTCTGGGTGATATTTGCAGGACACCGAACAAAAGAGGTTCAAATTTCAGCCCGCTAGGCCGAGAACCCGCGATCCAAAAAGTGCCCAAGTATGGAACGAGGGATCCGCATATGCTCTATAAAATCTTTGTCCATATTTTCTAAAAGTACATGTTTACTATGTATTGCTCGTTTGTTGAAAAACTTTTATATCAGTCGCCCGACCAGATTGTACAAACTTTCTCGTTTAATTAAATTCTGCAATAGCAAAAATTATTATTAATAATTTAGTATTGAAAATCATGTTTTTAGATATGTTAGATGGTTGATAGGGATTAGTATCTGTAAACATTGGTAAACTTGAACCCGCCAGCCCTCAAGTCCATCTGTCAATCTGTGTATCACAGAACTTCGAGGGCTATTTGGAGGACAAGGAACAATGAAAACTGTAAGGTTGAGCCACGCAACCCACAGGTCCGTTTGTCAATTTGTAAATCGTGGAGATGTGCTTGGTGTTTGTACAGTGCGAAACAATAGAGGCCCAATTTTCAACCCGTGAGCCCCACAGACTCGATAAAAAAAAATTGCTAGATATGAAATTCATACGGGATCGCTACGAGACAATAAAACTGCAAGGTTCAGCCAACCAGCCCGAGTCCACCTATCCACTTGTATATCGTGGAAGTCTGGGTGATATTTGTAGGAGACGGAACAAGAGAGACTCTATTTTCGGCTCGCTAGTCCGCGAACCAAAAAATGCCTAGGTATGAAATGATGGATCTGCATATGCTGTATAAAATCTCATTCCATAGTTTATATAGAGACAATGTCCATACGTCCGGGTGTCAACTTGTATATCACGTAAGTCTAGGTGCTATTTGTAGAACACGGAACAATAGATACTTAATTTTCATCCTGCTAGGTCGCGAACCCGCGATCCAAAAAGTGCCCAAGTATAGAATGAGGGATCCGCATATGTTCTAGAACAATGTTTTTGTACAGCGCGAAACAATAGAGGCCCAATTCTCAGCCCGCTGGCCCCAGAGCTCTCGGTAAAAAAAAATCGCTAAATATGAAATTCATATGGGATCTCCACATATGTTGTACAAAATCTCATTCCATACTTTATTTAGAGACTATGTCCACAAGTCCGCATGTCAATTTGTATATCGCGGAAGTCTAGGTGTTATTTGTGGGACACGGAACAATAGATACTTAATTTTCAGCCTGCCAGGTCGCGAACCCGCGATCCAAAAAGTGTCGAAGTATGGAATGAGGGATATGCATATGTTCTAGAAAAGTGTGTTTGTAAAGCGCGGAACAATAGACGTCAAATTTCCAGCTTGCCAGCTCCATAACCCTCAATAAAAAAAAAAGGTTAAATTTGAAATTCATACGGGATCACTACGGGACAATAAAAGTGCAATGTTCAGCCAACCAACCCGAGTCCACCTATCAATTTTTATATCGTGGAAGTTTGGATGCTATTTGTAAGAGACGGAACAATACAGACTCTATTTTCAGCGCACCAACCCGCAAACCCGCGATCCAAAAACTGCCTAAGTATGGAATGAGGGATCTGCATATGCTATATAAAATCTCATTCCATACTTTATATAGAAACTATGTCCAAAAGTCCGTGTGTCAATTTGTATATCTCGGAAGTCTAGGTGTTATTTGTAGGACACGGAACAATAGATACTTAATTTTCAACCCACCAGGTCGTGAACCCACGATCCAAAAAGTGCTCAAGTATGGAATTAGGGATCCGCATATGTTCTAAAACACTATCAATTTGTATATCATGGAAGTATGGGTGTCATTTGTAGGAGACGAAACAATAAAGACTCTATTTTCGGCCCGCTAGGCCGCAAGCCCGCGATCCAAAGAATGCCTAAGTATGGAATGAGGGATCCACATATGTTGTATAAAATCTCATTCCATACTCTATATAGACTATGTCCACAAGTCCGCGTGTGAATTTGTATATCGCAGAAGTCTAGGTGTTATTTGTAGGACACAAAAGTCTAGGTGGTATTTGTAGGACACAAAACAATAGATACTTAATTTTCAACCCGCCAAGTTGCGAACCCGCGATCCAAAAAGTGCCCAAGTATGGAATGAGAGATCTGCATATGTTCTAGAACACTATCAATTTGTATATCGCGGAAGTCTGGGTGCTATTTGTAGGAGATAGAACAATAGAGACTCTTTTCGGCCCACGATCCAAAAACTGCTTAAGTATGGAATGAGGGATCCGCATATGGTGTATAAAATCTCATTCCATACTTTATATATAAACTGTCCACAAGTTCGTATGTGAATTTGTCTATCGCAGAAGTGTAAGTGCTATTTGTAGGACACAGAACAATAGATACTTAATTTTCAGCCTGCCAGGCCGCGAACCCGTGATCAAATGCAATGTTCAGCCAAGCAACTCGTAGGTCCTTCTGTCAATTTGTATACCACGAAAATCTGGGTGCTATTTGTAAGACACGAAACAATAGAGACTCTTTTTTCAGCCCACGAGGCCTCCAACCGACGATAAAACAAGTGTCTAAGTATGGAATGACTCTTTTTTATATTGCTCGTTTGTGGAAATACTTTTATATCACTCGACCGACCAGATTGTGCAAACTTTCTCGTATAATTAAATTCTGTAATATAAATATTTAACAGTAATAATTTAGCACAGGTCAGGTTTTGAATTTGTACATCGCGGAATTGTCAGTGCTATTTGTAGAGCGCGGAATAATAGATGCCCAATTTTTTGTTTGCCATCCCGAGAACCCCCGATCCAAAAAAGTTGCTAATTATAGAATTAATACGGAATCGCTAAGGACAAAAAAAATGCAATGTTGAACCAACCAACCCACAAGCTCACCTATCAATTTGTATATCGCATAAGTGTAGGTACTATTTGTAGGACTTGAAACAATAGAGGCTCAATTTTTAGCCCGCCAAGCCGAGAACCATCGGCCCTTCACGTGCCTTGGGTATATCTTCGCCCAACCGTTTTTCATACTTTGGTATTTCTTGGAATCGGTTTCGCCATTGCTGCTGCCTTTGTACTTGTTTCCAGATATGCAATAATTAAGCTTTAATGCTAGTAGCCATCCTGTAGCAATCGTTAAAACTATCATTAATGTCCGGAAGTCTGGAGAAGATTTATCATTAGTATGAATTAAACTAAGATTTGCCCACAAGCATGTTATCATTTCCAAATATTCATTTCAAAGGCCACACAATATTTTTTTTTTGTGCGCCGATGAGTTGGTGCTTTTAATAAATTGTTTATTCTTAATCTATTTTTTCCATCACCGCCACATTCGCACTTTTTTCTAATTGTGCAATTAGTGAGTTGTGATGGTCAGAACTCATTCCGCACGAACCCTGGAAATTTCCATTGATCAGCGAAAGGCTCGAGGAGATATTTCATTGATACGCATTAAACCATAATTTGCGGAGGCTTATATTATCCCTCCCCGATTTTCATTTCAAACATCGTCTCGACCAAACGAAAATTCTAAATAACTTTTGGCAGCAGTTCTCTCCACACACAGTAAACACATTGGGGCATAATGGCCAGAGGTTCCACTATTCCAAGGCATATTTTTACTATTCATCTCCCTCCGCCTAGGAGCAAAAAAGGAGATGGTCCCTTGGTACACCGAGAGATATATTTCAAGCCAAAAAATTCCATCGTAACCATGGCTGGTCAGAGAACCTGCCCAATTGCAGTCATTGCTATCGCAAAAGTTGATGCCATGAATTCCGAGCCAAAAGAAGATGATCTATTAAGCCCTAATATTGGCTCATTACCCCTTAATTGGGGCATATTATATTAATAATGTTATTTTATTTATGTCGGCTTTAGGCCATTAGTTGTAATTATACCTCCTAGTCTCCTATATATACCAAGGAGACATTTTCATTTTGAATCATCTTGTACTTGAACATTTAAGTGGGGTAAAAAGAGGTTGCCCCCTCGAAGAGGCTTATTATCTGAAATTATCTCTTTTTCAAGGCGTTGAGTACTTTTTCTGAGGTTTTTCTATGCTATATTGATATTTGGTTCTTAACATATGGTATCAGAGCTCAAGGTCTTGGGGTTTTGCTGCTACATCTAAGACACCTTGGCATTTTCACTATAAATTGTTTTCTACAACGTTTCAGAAGGAACGGCTTGGAGGATATTTAGTAGACGGATCAAGGTATGTTGGATTCAAAATTCAGCTCCTGAAGCCTTATAATTTCAGAGATACAACCTGTACAAGATATGGTTATGGAATCATCTTGAACTGAGTCATTGCAAAATTTTCGCTATAAATTTTTTTCTGTAACGTTTCATACCCTGCACTCTGGAGGCCATTTATAGAAATTAGTAAGGTATCTGTGGTAAAACTTTTAGCTTTTGGATCATCTTAAATTTGTAGATACACCTTGTGTAAGATAGGGTATCTGACTAGTCCTATTGACTAGTCTCAAGAAGGTGTTCTAGGTAAAACAATCATAACTTCTTCCTAGAGTATCCAAATTGAGTGGGACTGATTGCATTGGATCATGGACAATCTGTAGTATTTCGGGTGCGAGTTTCAAAATTTTATATCAATTATTTTGTGCGAGGCACGCTATACAAGTGAGATCTCCTGGAAAGGCAAAAAATCGACAAGTTGTGGGGAAGTTATCATAAATTCCACTTGGCACATCCAATTTTGATTAGACATTTGGCATTGCAGAGAAGAGATATCAGAAAACTACATAAAATAAATTTTCATACCCAGAAGGGACGAAACTTGGGAGATACAACAGAAAAAATATTGTCTAGCAGAACCACCTCAAAATCAAGGTTCAAAAGTGATACTTGTCCAACATGCCACCCAAAAAGGGAACTTATACACCAACTAAGCCTCTAGAAAATCCTACTTGGAATCTTGATGAAGGTGAAGAAATGAGTAGGGACATAAATGATTTACAAAAGAATATAGTTACAAAAGATGAACTACAAGAGATGATGGAGGGTTTAAAATGGGAGATCATGGAAGTATTGAAAAATTTCGTAATAGAGAAGACAAATGAAAGTGAAAATGCATCCCATGAAATTCATAATGAGGACACAAGGAAGGTGAATCGAGAATGGAGAAACTCCAACTTTGGTTTGAAGACCAACCACGTTCCTAAGATTGATATGAGGAAGTTGGATGGCAAGGACCCAATCACATGGATACATCAAATGGAACAATTCTTTGACCTCCATAATGTGCCACATACACAAAAGGTACAAATTGCTTCTTTATATTTAGAACCTAATCAATTTGTATGGTATCGATGGCTTTGTTCTTGCAAATCACTCGTCACTTGGACAATTTTCACGGAAGAAATGATAGCACACTATGAGGATACAAGGAGCAATATATTCTTTAGCCAATTGATAAATCTCAAGCAAAAGGGTTCAGTTACCAAGCACATTGAGAACTTCCAAAGATTGAATATAAAGGTAACTGATATTCCAAATGAGAACTTGATTGATGTATTCATAAAAACTTTAAATGATAACGTTCAACATGAGGTTCACCTTTGGGAACCCAAATCATTGGAGAATGCATTTAAGGTGGCAAGAAATGTTGAAAGCAAAAATATGGCTATGGCTACTAGAAGGACCAATCCTAACATTTATAAGGAGAACAATGCTCCTTCTTCTAAAACACCTCAACCTACAAGATTGACACCTCAATAATTGGAGGAAAGAAAAGCA